>JAFMOC010000599.1:117500-141544 GCA_019802505.1 Corydoras sp. C115 | reverse complement strand
TTTTTAGGGGCGAAAAAAACATTCTTCAAATTTTCCTTTATTTTAAACTCGGGGCGGCGGGGGGGCTTAGGGGTTTTGGCATTTTTGCTCTCAGCGTTGGAATCCCAATCCGGGTTTGGAAATTTTCCCAATTTCCCCCCGTTCCGCGGGGGTTCTTTGGGGTTTTCCCCGGGTTTTCCCCCAAAAGTCCAAAAAGGGTTTCGAGGTAAAAGTAAATTTCTCCAAATGCCCCTATAGAGTGTGTGTGGGGTTGTGTGTTGTGGATTTGTGTGCCCAGGGGATGGTTGGGTGCCCTGTCCTGGGTCTATCTCCCCAGGGGCCCAAAACTTCTCCCCTGGAGGGGCACGGGGGAACCCCCCCCGCGCCCCTAAGGGATAAAGCTGAATAAATGGATGAAGGGAAAAAAATTTAAGAAGGGGGGCATGGTGGCTTATTGGTTTACCCTGTTCTCCTCTGGGCACTGGGAGATTCCCAGTTTGAGTTTCCCAATCGGGGGGAAAATTTTTTCCAGTTCCCCCCGGTGTCCGTGGGGGGTTTCCTCCAGGTTTTTCCTTTTTTCCTCCCCCCGCCCAAAAAAAATGGATAAAGTCATTGATTTCCCCAAAAAGGGGCCCCATATGAGTGTTGTGTGTGATGAGTGGGGTCCAGTGTGGTTGGCGTCCGGGTCCTGGTGTATCTGCCCAGTGCCCGGGGACTTTTCCCCCCTGGATGGGCAGGGGGAACCCCAAACCCCAGGGCCCCTAAAAAGGGAAAAAGTGAAGATAAGGGAATGAAGGAAAAAAAAGGGCGGCATGGTGGTTGGGGGGTTTTGCATTTTCCCCTTTCAAAATACGTTTCCCCCAGTTTAAAGTTTCCCAAAAACCCGGGGGGAGGATTTTTCCATTTTCTCCCCGGTCCGTGGGGGTTTTTCCTCCGGATCCCCGGGTTTTTCCTTCCCCCAGCCAAAAAAAAGGTAAAGTCAAAGTTTCCCCAAATTCCCCCCAATAAGGGTGTGGGGTGAGGATTGTTTGTCCAGTGATGGTTTTGGCGTCCTGTCGGGTCATCCCCCAACCCCTTTAAACTTTCCCCCCGGGGATGCCAGGGGGGAACCCCCCCACGACCCAAAATAGAGGTTTAAACCGAAGATGGGGGGATAAAGGGAAACAGAAATTTGGGTTTAAAAGATCCCTGTTCCAATCCACAACGGGGGTGGCGTTTCCATTTTTCCCCCCGTGCCCAAAGGGGTTTTTCCCCCGGGTTTCTCCTTTTTCCTCCAAGCCCAAAAACAGGATCAAGTCAATTAATTTCTAAAAAATTGCCCCAATAAGAGTGGTTTCTGTGAGAGTGAGGGTGTAGTGTGGCCCATTGATAGTTTGGCCCTTCCTGTCCTGGGGAAATCTCCCCCGCCCCCGAAACGTTCCCCCCGGGATGGGCAGGGGGAAAACCCCCCCCCCTTCCCCACGACCCAGTAGAGAAAAGCGATGGTGGGATAAAAAATAATCCCGAAATTGTCAGGTCAGGGGCGGGAATAGCCCATTTATAATTACTTGCAGCGTGCTCTTTTGGGGTTTAAGGGTTCAGGGTCCGGGGGTTAGGGGTTTTTTTAACCCCTTTTTGCTTCGGAAACGGGCCTGCCTAAATTTAAACTAAAACCAAAAAAGGGAAATTTCCCCCAAAGTTTTTTTTTTTCCCCCAGCCCGGATCTGGGGTTTTCTGACAAATTTAAAAAAAAGGGTCGAAAAAAACCCAAAAAATCAACGAAAAAGCCCCGTGACTCCTCCGAAAATTTCCCCAAGTCGGTGTTGATTCGTGCAAAAGGGGTGTCAACCCGGGTAAAGGTTTCGGACCCGACTTTTTTTTTTTGCGCTGTTAATAAAAAGGAAAAAAAAAAAAAAAAAAAACCCCTGGGATTTAAAGGGGGCCTCACACCATCGTTTTTAATTAGCTGTAAATCGCCGCTTTTGGCAAGCTTTAAACAGCGGACAGAGGGGAAGATCCACCCAAGAGGCCCGAACCCCTTAAAAAGACAAAAAAACACATTTCCCCCCCTGTCAATTTAAAACCCAAACAATTAAAACCCTAGTTTCCCGGGTTTCCCAAATACCCAATCGGGGGTGGGGGTTTCCAGTTCCCCCTTGCCCGGTGGGTTCCCCCGGGGTTCCTGGGTTTTCCCTCCCCACCCCAAAAAACAGGGAAATAAGGCCCAAGGGATTTTCCCCGAAAGGCCCCAAAAAGGGTTGGGTGTGTGAGTGATTTGGGGGCCCCAGCGAGGATTGGTGCCCTGCCCCCTGGGGGGTATCTGCCCAGCCCCCCGAAACTTTCTCCCCTGGATGGGCATGGAAAACCCCCCCCCAACGCCCCTTAATAGAGGATAAACCCAAAGATAAGGGGGTTTTTGGGAAATAGAATTTGGTAAAAATTTCCCGTTCCAACCCCCTTTTGGGTGGTTTTTCCAGTTCCCCCTGTGTCCGCGGGGTTTTTTCCCCCCGGGTCCTCCGGTTTCCCCCCACATTAAAAAAACCCATGGTCAAGGCAAGGGGGTTTCCTCCAAAAATTCCCCCCAATAAGTGTGCCCGTGTGAGTGATTTGTGGGGCCAGTGATGGTTTGGCGTCCGCCCGGGGTTAATCTGCCCCAGCGCCCAAAACGTTCCCCTGGAGGTCATGGGGGAACCCCCCCCCCCATGACCCTTTAGGGGGAAAAAGGGAAGATAATGGATGGTTTGTGGTGGAAGAAATTGGCCCCTATTTTTTATTTTTTTTATGTTTGTTACTTGGGGGGCAGGGGTTGGTTTAGTGGTTTGGGCATTTCTCCTTCAGCATAGGGTTTCCCCGGTTTTCGAACCCCCATCTGGGTGGGGGTTTCCATGTTCCCCCTTCCCCCAGGGTTTTCCGGGGGTTTTCTCCCGGTTTTTCCTCCCCACACCCAAAAAAATGGATAAGGATAAATAATTTTCCCCAAAATTGCCCCATATAGAGTGTGTTTTTGGGTGGTGTGTGCCCAGTGATAAAAAGGGCGTCCTGTAAATTATTGGGGGGGTCCCCCCCCGGTTCAACATGGAGAATAATAACTAAAGAAGCGGTGGGGTTCCCCTGCCATCCAGGGGAGAAACGTATTCGGGCCTGGGCAGATACACCCCGGACAGGACGCATCTATCACTGGACACTCATCACACACACACACCACTCTATTGGGGCAATTTGCGAAACTCAATTGACCTTGATCCTGTTTTTTGGATTGTGGGAGGAAACCGGAAGAAACCCGGAGGAAACCCCACGCGGCCACGGGGAGAACATGAAACTCCACTCAGATGGGATTCGACCGGGAATCCCTAGAGCTGAGAGGAACCGGCCCAACCACTAAGCATCTATAATATTAAAATAGGCTTCATTTAACTTCCACCTGTTCAGTTTTCATAATGAACTTTTGAAATGGTGCATTAATAGAGTTGTTATGATGTCGTCTCGGGTTCTCCCAGAGCGTCTTTATCTTTTCGTTCTAATGTAAACACCGTCATGAAAGATTCATGTTTTCCACACTTACTGACGTTCTACGTGATAAAAGGGCGTCGGTTTGATGTAATAAATGTGGAGCTTGCCATCTGTTGGTCTTGCTTTACAAGCCTTCATGTGTGTTATGGCAAAGTGTAAGATCCGTTAAGTTTTTAATTAAAAAGGTCGCAGTATAAAGGTTTATAACACAGGTTATTGAGGACTGGGGACGTGACGAGGTCAGGTTCTCCATTCTCTCTCTTAATCCTGTAGGGGGCGACACGGGGGCTCAGCGTTCAGCACATCCGCCTCTCGGCGCTGGGGCTCCAGGTTCGAAGCCCGATCCGGGTTGAGTTTCCGTCTTCTCCATGTGTCCGCATGGGTTTCTCCGGTTTCCTCATAAATTTAAGGAGAACTGGTTGCTTTAAAGGTGACATGGTGGCTTAGTGGTTGGCATGTTCTCCTCTCAGCGCCAGGGATTCCCGGTTCGAATCCCAATCTGGGTGGAGTTTCCATGTTCTCCCCGTGTCTGCATGGGTTTTCTCTGGGTTCTCCGGTTTCCTCCCACAGTCCAAAAACATGGATCAAGTCAATTGAGTTCTCCAAATTGCCCCATATAGAGTGTGTCTGTGTGAGTGAGTGTGTATCCAGTGATGGATTGGCGTCCTGTCCTGGGTGTATCTGCCCAGCGCCCGAAACGTTCTCCCCTGGATGGGCATCGGGAACGCCCCCACGACCCTTGTAGAGGATTAAGGGTGGCACAGTGGTTAGCATGTTCTCCTCTCTAGGGAATCCCAATCTGGGTGGAGTTTGCATGTTCTCCCCGTGTCCATGTGGGTTTCCTCCGGGTTCTCCGGTTTCCTCCCACAGTCCAAAACATGGATCAAGGTCACAGTGAGTTCTTCCAAATTGCCCCATATAGAGTGTGTCTGTGTGAGTTAGTGTGTGCCCAGCGATAGAATATGTGCCGTCCTGTCCTGGGGTGTATCTGCCCAGCGCCCGAGAACGTTTCTCCCCCTGGATGGCATGGGACACCCTCCCCCCCCCGTCGCCCAGCAACCCTAATATAGAATAAAGCGGAAGATAATGGATGGATGGTACAGTTTGGTATCCGATTAAGCAACAGACAGGTTGCACACAGATGATTGAAATGTATTCCGCTTTATCCTCTATTATAGTCACGGGGGGGTTCCCCATGCCCATCCAGGAGAGAACGTTTCGGGTGCTGGGCAGATACATCCAGGACAGGGCGCCAATCGATCACTGGACACACTCTGTATGGGGCAATTTTGAGAATTCAATTGACTTGATCCATGTTTTTGGACTGTGGGAGGAAACCGGAGAACCCGGAGGAAACCCATGCAGACACGAGGAGAACATGGAAACTCCACCCGGATTGGGATTCGAACCGGGAATCCCATGCGCTGAGAGGAGAACATGCTAAACCACTAAGCCACCGTGCCGCCCACTACTTGAATACTTGAGCACTTGAAATGACCAAACTAGTGTTTCAGGACAGTCTCAGTTTTGCCTACACGGTACGTAATGTCTTAAATACCCCGAGCTGCTGCCACGTAACATGGATTATTTAAGCTTAAAGCCTGAAAAGGCGACAGAAACTGCCCACCACCTGTAGGAACCCCCCTGCCCCTTGAACTGGTAAAACACACTGTGGGCAAAAATGGCACGTAGGAGGGGAAAGTGCTGACAGCTTTTTCCTCAAGCTCGTGCCTCCGAAAAGCTCGAGGGCGCATGTTGCCTTAAAAGCGGATGTCATTCCGCGCTCTCTCTCCTCCCTGTAACATGATCCAGTGTGACACAGACGCCTCGTTTTTGGAGACAGGCCGAGGCGCCCGGTCCGGTTGGGCTGCCGTGTGCCAGCCCGGAGCTTGTTACTTTACCCACCGATCTCCGTGGGTGGGCAGTATAACAGTGTGGCATGCAGCGCTGCCCAGGCGTGACTCTTCTAATTACTGCACGTTTCCCCGCGCCCACTGTCAGCACGCTTCATGGCAATCTGTCACCCTGTCGCTGCCAACCACAATATACATTCTGTACATACATCTTTTCTGGTGGGCGGCACGCTGGCTTAGTGGTTGGCATGTTCTCCTCTCAGCGCTAGGGGGTCCCGGTTCGAATGCCCATCTGGGTGGAGTTTCCATGTTCTCCCCGTGTCCACGTGGATTTTCTCCAGGTTCTCCGGTTTCCTCCCACAGTCCAAAAACATGGATCAAGTCAATTGAGGTCTCCAAATTGCCCCATATGGAGTGTGTGTGTGTGTGTGTGTGTGAGTGAGTGTGTGTCCAGTGATAGATTGGCGTCCTGTCCTGGGTGTGTCTGCCCAGCGCCCGGAACGTTCTCATGGGAACCCATGAAAGACGGCAATTTTTTAATGTGCATTAAGCTGGTAATAATTTATTAATCAATAGTTTTAAAGCTTTGGTCCTCACAAGGTTTCATACCATCAAGGAAATCCATTTATCCATTATCTCCCGCTTTATCCTCTATTAGGGTCGCGGCGGGGGGGAGGGGGGGGTTCCCCTTGCCCATCCAGGGGAGAACGTTTTGGTCGCTGGGCAGATACACCCAGGACAGGATGCCAATCTATCACTGTAAACACACACACTCACTCACACACACAAACTCTATATGGGGCAATTTGGAGAATCCAATTGACCTTGAATCCATGTTTTTGGACTGTGGGAAGAAAACCGGAGAACCCTAAGGAAACCCATGCGTACACGGGGAGAACATGGAAACTCCACCCAGATTGGGATTCGAACTGGGAATCGCTAGCGCTGAGAGGAGAACATGCCAACCACTAAGCCACCGTGCCCCCCCCCCCCATAAAGGAAACATTTGCATTTTTTTAAGGTTTAAGTGATTATATGTTTGAGGGTGGCACGGTGACTTAGTGGTTGGCATGTTCTCCTCTCAGCGCTGGGGATTCCAGTTCGAATCCCCATCTGGGTGGAGTTTCCATGTTCTCCCCGTGTCCGTGCGTGGGTTTCCTCCGGGTTCTCCGGTTTCCTCCCACAGTCCAAAAACATGGATCGAGGTCAATTGAGTTCTCCAAATTGCCCCATATACAGTGTTGTGTGTGTGTGTGTGTGTGTGTGTGTGTGTGTGTGTGTGTGTGTGTGTGTGTGTGTGTGTGTGTGTGTGAGTGAGTGTGTCCAGTGATTGGTGTCCTGTCCTGGGTGTACCTGCCCAGCGCCCGAAACGTTCTCCCCTGGATGGGCATGGGAACCCCCCCCCCACTGCAACCCTAATAGAGGATAAAGCAGAAGATAATGGATGAATTTATATATTTGATTGTAGTTTCGTGCACAATGTTCTGTGATCTTCTTAGGGAGTATAAACTTAAAACACTGTGATTTCCTCTCACTGCATTCGTAAAAACGACCATTTTAATAACGTTCATATACTTTTGCACATGACATTTGGATATACAGTATAGTGTTTCACAAAATCCACGCATCAATAAGACGTGCAGAGGAACATGACGACCGAATAATTCTGAAATGCTCTGGACGGGGGTGGGACGCCGGGTTGGGGGTGGAAGGTAATTTCGGCGCCGCAGAGTCAGAACACCGCGGCACGCTGAGATGTTGAGGATGAGAACAAAACCCCAAAGTTCTGACCGGAAAAGCCAGACAACACGCAGACTGGAGAGGGCTCCATGACGTCTGGAGAGAAAGGTCCGCAGTCTGGAATCTGATTATAGTTCCATCTAAAAGTTCTGTTGGGCCTCATACCAGATGTTTGGGGTTATGAACCATGTGATCAGAGAACTGAGCCAGTGAATCAATCTCACCTCTAAGAAGACTCTAGCATGTTCTCCTCTCAGTGCTTGGGATCCAGTTTCGAATCCCACTCTGGGTGGAGGTTCCATGTTCTCCCCGTGTCCGTGTGGGTTTCCTCCGGGTTCTCCGGTTTCCTCCCACAGTCCAAAAACAAGGTTTCAAGGTCAATTGGCTAGTCGTGATTACCCCTATCTAAATTGCCCCTATATAGTGTGTGTGTGTGTGTGTGTGTGTGAGTTAGTGTGGCCAGCGATGGATTGGCGTCCTGTCCTGGGTGTATCTGCCTAGCGCCAAAATGTTCTCCCCTGGATGGGCATGGGGAACCCCCATGTGACCCTGAGATAATGAGATGAGATAAGGACAAGACTTCAACCAGGAGGCACGGTGGCTTGGTGGTTGGCATGTTCGCCTCTCCTTGCTGGGGATCCAGGTTCCAATCCCAATCTGGGTGGAGTTTCCATGTTCTCCCCGTGTCCTCCCACAGTCCAAAAATATGGACCCTAATATAGGATAAAGTGGAAGATAATGAATGAATGAATGCCCCATATAGAGTGTGTCTGTGTGAGTAAGTGTGTGCCCAGCGATAGATTGGTGTCCTGTCCTGGGTGTATCTGCCCGCTGCCCGAAACGTTCTCCCCTGAATGGGTATGGGGAACCACCCCACCCCCGCGACCCTTTAATTCATTTATTCATTATCTTCCGCTTTATCCTCTATTAGGGTCGCGCGGGGGTTCCCCATGCCCATCCAGGGGAGAACGTTTTGGGCGCCGGGCAAATAGACCCAGGACAGGACGCCAATCTATCACTGGACACACACTCACTCACACAGACACACTCTATATGGGGCAATTTGGAGAACTCAATTGACTTGATCCATGTTTTTGGACTGTGGGAGGAAACCGGAGAACCCGGAGGAAACCCACGCGGACACGGGGAGAACATGGAAACTCCACCCAGATGGGGATTCGAACCGGGAATCCCTAGTGCTGAGAGGCGAACATGCTAAACCACTAAGCCACCTCTTTTGCATAGTTCATTCATTCATTATCTTCCGCTTTATCCTCTATTAGGGTCACGGGGGGGTTCCCAATGCCCTTCCAGGGGAGAACGTTTCGGGCGCTGGGCAGATACACCCAGGACAGGACGACAATCTTTCACTGGGCACACACTCACACACACAGACACACTCTATATGGGGCAATTTGGACTCAGTTGACTTGATCCATGTTTTTGGACTGTGGGATGAATCCGGAGAACCCGCGCCGACACGGGGAGAACATGGAAACTCCACCCAGATGAGGAATCGAACCGGGAATCCCTAGAGCTGAGAGGAGAACGTACTAAACCACTAAGCCACCGTGCCGCCCCCCCCGTGACCCTAATAGAGAATAAAGCGGAAGATAATAGATGAATGAAGGAACGATCGTTTTGATTCAGAAGCTGAACGGGAATCTGATTCATCTGATCAATGAATCCGAAAAACGGGAAAAGCTGAATATCAGACAGAAGTCGTCGATGTTGTGAGAGTGCCAACACACATATGAACTTTCCTGCGCTGCCTCTCACGCTGATCGATCCTTAATTATTCCCCTGCCTCCTCTCCTGGCTCGTTGCCCCGCCGGCCCACTTACTTAATTACTTTCTTAAAGCGAAAGAAACAATTATGCAAAGGTCCCTCGCTCCTCTGGGACGAGGTGCCAACCACTGGGTTAGTTCATCAGCATTCCCCTCCCCTCACGCCTGTTTGCTAAACAGATAGATAAACCAACCCCCCCCCCCCCCTGCCTCCCAGCACAGCTCCCTAAAATCAGGTAACCCCCCGGGGGGGCATTGTGGCAGCGGCTGATTTTTGGCGTGCTGCTGCTATTGGACGGTGAGGACGAGCCAGCATCGGCAATCATTCGTGTCAATGCTCGCCGACTTAATGCAATTTAGTTTCTGGTTTGTGCTTTTGTTTTTGGACGAGCGCCTTCCCTTTGGCCCGGGTTCGGGACGATGGAAATGGAAATGAAACTGTTAATGTTAATTTCTGCAAAATCGCTCGCTTCTTGGTGGGTGGTTTTGAAAAAATATACTTTATTTACTTTATTTTGAGGGTGGCTTAGTGGTTGCAATGTTCTCCTCTCAGCACTAGGGATTCCCGGTTCGAATCCCAATCTGGGTGGAGTTTCCATGTTCTCCCCGTGTCCGCGTGGGTTTCCTCCGGGTTCTCCGCTTTCCTCACACAGTCCAAAAACATGGATCATGGTCAATTGAGTTCTCCAAATTGCCCCATATAGAGTGTGTCTGTGTGAGTGAGTGTGTGTCCAGTGATAGATTGGCGTCCTGTCCTGGGTGTATCTACCCAGCGCCCGAAACGTTCTCCCCTGGATGGGCATGGGGAACCCCACCGCAACCCTATTTATTTACTTTATTTTGAAGGTGGCTTAGTGGTTTAGCATGTTCTCCTCTCAGCACTAGGGATTCCTGGTTCGAATCCCAATCTGGGTGGAGTTTCCATGTCCTCCCCGTGTCTGCGTGGGTTTCCTCCAGGTTCTCCGGTTTCCTCCCACAGTCCAAAAACATGGATCATGGTCTATTGAATTCTCCAAATTGCCCCATATAGAGTGTGTGTGTGTGAGTGAGTGTGTGTCCAGTGATAGATTGGCGTCCTGTCCTGGGTGTATCTGCCCAGCGTCTGAAACGTTCTCTCCTGGATGGGCATCTTCCCCCCCCCCATTATCTAAAGTGGAAGATAATGGATGGAGGGATTTATTTTTGGGTTTCTACGTTCTTCCCTGTGCTTGTGGGTTTCCTCCGGGTTCTCTGGCTTCCTCCCACAGTCCAAAAATACAGATTCTTAAATCTATTTCTAATGTAAATTCTATGTAAAAAAATGCCCCTATTTAAATTGCCCTTATCAAAATTGCTAGTGTGTGTGTCTTATAGATAGGTTGGTGCCCTGTCTTGGGTGTAGACAGGAACGTTCTGTCTTGGATGGGCATGGGGAACCCCCCCGTGACCCTTTCATTCATTATCTCCCGCTTTATCCTCTATTAGGGTCGCGGTGGGGTTCCCCATGCCCATCCAGGGGAGAACATCTCAGGCGCTGGGCAGATACACCCAGGACAGTGCGCCAATCCATCGCTGGGCACACACTCACTCACACAGACACACTCTATATGGGGCAATTTTGAGAATTCAATTGACTTGATCCATGTTTTTGGACTGTGGGAGGAAACTGGAGAAACCGGAGGAAACCCACGCAGACACGGGGAGAACATGGAAACTCCACCCAGATGGGGATTCGAGAGTAATGCAAAGATTAAAGAGTAATGAGACATTTTATATTCATTCATTCATTATCTCCCGCTTTATCCTCTATTAGGGTTGCGGTGGGGTTCCCCATGCCCATCCAGGGGAGAACGTCTCGGGCGCTGGGCAGATACACCCAGGACAGTGCACCAATCCATCGCTGGGCACACACTCACACAGACACACTCTATATGGGGCAATTTTGAGAATTCAATTGACTTGATCCATGTTTTTGGACTGTGGGAGGAATCCGGAGAACCCAGAGGAAACCCACGCGGACGCGAGGAGAACATGGAAACTCCACCCAGATGGGGATTCGAACCGGGAATCCCTAGTGCTGAGAGGAGAACGTGCTAACCACTAAGCCACCGTGCCGCCCCCCCCGTGACCCTAATATAGGATAAAGCGGAAGATAATGGATGGATGGATGGACTCTCTCCACCAATCACTGGAGTCGCTGCTCGAACCATGTGGAGGTGGTGACATCATGAGATGCTTCTTGGTGGTTTGCACAGAGTAGATAAACCTCCACAGGGTCCTAGAGAGAAAGTATGTTAGATTGTGTAGTAATTGAAGCAATTGTGTATATTTTATAAGGAACACACACACCCACACACACACACACACACACACACACAGTATGATAATGAGGTAATTGTATTTTCTCTCATTCTTGCTTGCGTTCGGCGCCCGCTGGTCCACAAGAGCTCTTCTTCAATTTCCTGACTTAAAACTTTAGCCTGTTATTTTCTCAGCAAACCCTTTTCTTTTTTTTTTCGTGTTCCGTGTTCCGCGTGCGTATTCCGTATCAATTCCCAGTTTGCTCGCTGAAAGTAGGGATCAGCCGCCTAAATGGTGTGTGTAGATGCAATTCTGTGCTAATGAAAATGAATGTCTGCAGCACGAGGGGGCTCTGCGCGGATCGATAGGTTAGCATCGCTGTGGGCCAAGTTGCTGCTGATTATTGCTGATTGGGGCCCGTGGCAGATCAATGGCCCTGCCTGCAGGCCGGCCGTCTGATGGATGCGCTTCCCTGTGCAATCTATCTAAAGACAACAAAACCGGCTAGCGTGTTTGTTTAACCGCACGCTGATATTGTGTGACGTGAGATTGTAGGCAGTCAAAGACCGAAAGAGTGGCCAGGCATGAGAAGAGACCCCGCACGGCCAAAAGTATGCGGTCACCTGTTCATCTCACCCACAAACAGTTAAATAACATAAAATGTTGGGATCACCAAACTCAAGGATGAAGTCATTATTTGTAGCCAACAAACACGACAGATATTTTTTAGATGGACTCACAGAGACGTATCTTGGCGGTCTTTAGTGAGCCATCAGCTGTGCACTGCATAGTTTGATTTGTGTCTTAGTGTCTCTTTGCTATTTAACAATAGGAAAAGTATTCCCTATGGGACAACACCTTAGCAACCACTCAAAACATCTTACCAGCCACCTAGAATCCCTTACCAACCACCTAGAATGTCTTACCAACCACCTAGAACTCCTTACCAACCATGTAGAATTCCTTACCAACCACCTAGAATTTCTTACCAACCACCTAGGACCCCTTACCAACCATCTAGTACCCCTTACCAACCACCTAGAATTTCTTACCAACCACCTAGAATCCCTTACCAACCATCTAGAACTCCTTACCAACTACCTAGACCTCCTTACCAACCACCTAGAATCCCTTACCAACCACCTAGAATTTCTTACCAACCACCTAGAATTTCTTACCAACCACCTAGAATCCCTTACCAACCAGCTAGAATTTCTTACCAACCACCTAGAACTCCTTACCAACCATGTAGAATTCCTTACCAACCACCTAGAATTTCTTACCAACCACCTAGGACCCCTTACCAACCATCTAGTACCCCTTACCAACCACATAGAATTTCTTACCAACCACCTGGATCCCCTTACCAACCATCTAGTACCCCTTACCAACTACATAGAATTTCTTACCAACCACCAAGAACCTCTTACCAACCACCTCAAACCCCTTACCTTACGAACCATCTAGTAGCCCTTACCAACCACCTAGAACCCCTTACCAACCACTTTGAACCCCTTGCCAACCACCTAGTACCCCTTACCAAGCACATAGAATTTCTTACCAACCACCTGGAACCCCTTACCAACCATCTAGTACCCCTTACCAACTACATAGAATTTCTTACCAACCACCAAGAACCTCTTACCAACCACCTCAAACCCCTTACCTTACGAACCATCTAGTAGCCCTTACGAACCATCTAGTAGCCCTTACCAACCACCTAGAACCCCTTACCAACCACTTTGAACCCCTTGCCAACCACCTAGTACCCCTTACCAACCACCTAGAATCCCTTACCAACCACCTAGAAACTCTTACCAACCACCTGGTATCCCTTACCAACCACATAGAATTCCTTATCAACCACCTAGAACCTCTTACCAAACACATGGAATCCCTTACCGACCACATAGAACCCCTTATGAAATATCTAGTACCGCTTACCAACCACCCAGAATCACTTACCAACCACCTCGAACCCCTTGCCAACCACCTAGAACCTCTTACCAACCACTTAGAAACCCCTTGCAAACCACCTAGTACCCCTTACCAAGCACCTAGAATCCCTTATCAACCACCTAGAAACTCTTACCAACCACCTGGTATCCCTTACCAACCACATAGAATTCCTTACCAACCACCTAGAACCTCTTACCAAACACATAAAATCCCTTACCAACCACATAGAACCCCTTATGAAATATCTAGTACCCCTTACCAACCACCTAGAACCTCTTACCAACCACCTAGAACCCCTTACCAACCACCTAGAACCTCTTACCAAACACATAGAATCCCTTACCAACCACCTAGAACCTCTTACCAACCATTATCTTCCACTTTATCCTGTACTAGGGATGGGGTTCGCCATGCGCATCCAGGGGAGAACGTTTTGGGCGCTGAGCAGATACACCCAGGACAGGGTGCCAATCTATCACTGGGCACACCCACCACACTCACTCACACATACTCTATATGGGTCAGTATGCAGAATTCAATTGACCTTGATCCATGTTTTTAGACTATGGGAGGAAACCGGAGAACCCGGAGGACACGGGGAGAACATGGAAACTCCACCCAGCTTGGGATTATAACCAGGAATCCCCAGCGCTGAGCCACCGTGCCGCCATAACTCTGATCCTGTGTAACTTAAAAAGAAAGAAATCTAAAGCAGTGAGCTCTGACGCTGACCGCGCCTGAAACCCTGCTGAATATCTGACCAAATGAAATTACGTTACTCCATACTGCAGATGAGAGGACGCTATTATCCTGATGAATCAGAGTGGACTCGGCATTAATAAAGCTAAAAGCTGTGAACAGTTTCACATTTTCAGATGAACTCTGCTGCAGCTCGGAACAAATCGAGAGCGACGCCGTCGCCGTCGCCGCCGCCGCTGCGTTAGAGCATTAAGCTTTTACACGCAGGCTTATTAAAGATCAAATAACAAACATAACACAGAGCCAGCGGACACTCTGTCCTAATGACTTCCCTCTGCTTTCCTGGACCTCCATCTCATTTGGGTTCGCCGGTGTGTGTGTGTGTGTGTGTGTGTGTGTGTGTGTGTGTGTGTGGGGGATGATGTATGTTGCTTTGATATAAAGTCGATTCGAGTGCACATGATATTTCCTGTGTTGCAGAAGTGTGTTTTGCGTGAGTTTATATACAGAATGTTCTCCTTTCTGGCGGCACGGTGGCTTAGTGGTTTAGCACGTTCTACTCTCAGCGCTAGGGATTCCCGGTTCGAATCCCCATCTGGGTGGAGTTTCCATGTTGTCCCCGTGTCTGCGTGGGTTTCCTCCGGGTTCTCCGGTTTCCTCCCACAGTCCAAAAACATGGATCAAGTCAATTGAGTTCTCCAAATTGCTCCATATAGAGTGTGTCTGTGTGAGTGAGTGTGTGCCCAGCGATGGATTGGCGCCCTGTCCTGGGTGTATCTGCCCAGCGCCTGAGACGTTCTCCCCTGGATGGGCATGGGGAACCCCACCGCGACCCTAATAGAGGATAAAGCGGGAGATAATGAATGAATGAATGAATGAATGTTCTCCTTTCTGGTTCTGGTTTTGGAAGAATTCAGGCGTGGCACGGTGGCTTAGTGCTTGGCATGTTCTCCTCTAAGCTCTAGGGATTCCCGGTTCGAATCCCCATCTGGGTGGAGTTTCCATGTTGTCCCCGTGTCTGCATGGGTTTCCTCCGGGTTCTCCGGTTTCCTCCCACAGTCCAAAAACATGGATCAAGTCAATTGAGTTCTCCAAATTGCCCCATATAGAGTGTGTCTGTGTGAGTGAGTGTGTGCCCAGCGATGGATTGGCGCCCTGTCCTGGGTGTATCTGCCCAGCGCCTGAGACGTTCTCCCCTGGATGGGCATGGGGAACCCCACCGCGACCCTAATAGAGGATAAAGCGGAAGATAATGAATGAATGAATATTTGTTTCTGAGTAGTGACCAGCACAGTGGCTTAGTGGTTTAGCATGTTCTCCTTTCAGCACTAGGGATTCCCGCTTCCAATCCCAATCTGGGTGGAGTTTCCATGTCCTCCCCATGTCCATGTGGGTTTCCTCCGGGTTCTCCGGTTTCCTCCCACAGTCCAAAAGCATGGATCAAGGTCAATTGAATTCTCCAAATTGCCCCATATAGAGTGTGTTTGTGTGTTTGTGTGAGTGAGTGTATCTGCCCAGCGCCCGAGACGTTCTCCCCTGGATGGGCATGGGGAACCAGAAGACAAATCGGAGGATAATGGATGGATGTTGGTTAGCACGTCTGCCTTTCAGCGTTGGGAATCCAGGTTTCAATCCCAATTTGAGTGGAGTTTGCATGTTCTCCCTGTGTCCACGTTGGTTTACTTTGGGTTCTCACAGTCTAAAAAAAACTTTAATTTAAGGTGAATTAGCTGAACCTGTATAGTGTGTGAGTGTGTGTGTGTCCAGTGATAGATTGGCGTCCTGTCTTGGGTGTATCTGCCCAGCGCCCGAAACGTTTCTCCCCTGGATGGGCATGGGGAACCCCCCCCGCGACCCTAGTGGAGGATAAAGCAGAAGATAATGGATGGATGCATGGATGGATGGATGGATGGATGGATGTTCCTGAGCATTTCTATGTCGTAATGCATTAGTTCTCTGATGATGCAGGGTTCTGGTTCCGAAAGAAATGCTTTGCAATGACATCATTTGACGGCGGTAGCCTCTGTCACTCTGTGAGTCGCGAGTAGCCTCATATCACCCTCCGGCCAGTCCAGTAAGATCCAGTCCAGCATACATTATGAATCTTATTATGAACTAGAAAGCGATATATAATTAAATAAACGTGAAAGCAAGATTTGAGAATAAGTAAGATCTGAGTCTGCAAGATGCTTTTTACTCAATAAAATCACAATTATTCAAAATTATTACAGACTACAGGCTGGATTTAAGCAATGATGGGAAGCCTACACCCACCACAGCCGAAATAACGTGCAATAAACCAGCGTGCCACTCGCCGTTGCCTTTAAGAGCCAGGTGGCACTCTGACTTTGGCGGGTTGCTATTTGAGCGGTGCAGCTACCTGGACTCAATGTGCTGCTCCATGAGGTTCTCTAATTGAGTGTGAATGGAGAACCCACAGTATGGTGAAGACGATGTATCTGCATTCAGCGAGATAGCGATATGCCAGAATTGTACCTGAACACAACTCATTTTGAGATGGCCACGCCCAACAGGGGAGATATATTCACACGTAGCGTTGCTATTTAAACCATGTAGATGAAAGAGTGTTGCGAGGTGTGAGATAGCGACGAGCTGCGATGTTGCTTCACCCTGAGCTGAACACTAAAACTCTTTGGCCCATAAAGCACATATACATCCATCCATCCATTAGCTTCCGCTTTATCCTCTATTAGGGTCGCGGGGGGGGGGTTCCCCATGCTCATCCAGGGGAGAAAGTTTAGGGCGCTGGGCAGATACACCCAGGACAGGGGGGCAATCTATCTCTGGACACACACTCACTCACACAAACACAATCTATATGGGGCAATTTGGAGAATTCAGTTGACCTTGATCCATGTTTTTGGACTGTGGGAGGAAACCGGAGAACCCGGAGGAAACCCACGCGGACACGGGGAGGACATGGAAACTAGACCCAGATGGGGATTCCAACCCGGGAATTCCTAGTGCTGAGAGGAGAACATGCTAAACACTAAGCCACAGTGCCGCCCAGCACATAGACAGTATTTGAGAACAGTTCGGTTATGTTCTATAAAGGTTAGTGGTTTAATAAAGTTTAATAAAGAGTTATGGATTTTCTTTTCAGTTTTTCTGATTCAGTTTATTTCACTTTCTGAAATGTAATCAGAACATGGCGTCTCTCGAGCATTTAAGACTTCTGTTGGAAATCAAAGCAACTCGTGACGCATTTGCCGAATGTTAGAAACCTTAAAACAGCGTTCCGGCAGACAGCAGAACACCCGTACAATGGAACCACACGTATATCCATCCATTATATTCCACTTTATCCTATATTAGGGTCGCGGTGGGGTTCCCCATGCCCATCCAGGGGAGAACGTCTCGGACGCTGGGCAGATACACCCAGGACAGGGCGCCAATCTATCACTGGGCACACACTCACTCACACAGACACACTCTATATGGGGCAATTTGGAGAACTCAATTGACTTGATCCATGTTTTTGGACTGTGGGAGTACATCAGAGAACCCGGAGGAAACCCACACTGACATGGGGAGAACATGGAAACTCCACCCAGATGAAGATTCGATCCGGGAATCCGTAGTGCTGAGAGGAGAACATGCCAACCACTAAGCCACGGTGCCGCCCTCACACATATAGTCATCCACCCATCCATTATCTTCCGCTTTATCCTTTATTAGGGTCGCGGGGGTGTTCCCCATGCCCATCCAGGGGAGAACATTTCGGGCGCTGGGCAGATACACCCAGGACAGGGCGCCAATCCATCGCTGGACACACACTCACTCACACACACACACTCTATATGGGGCAATTTGGAGAACTCAATTGACTTGATCCATGTTTTTGGACTGTGGGAGGAAACCGGAGAACCTGGAGGAAACCCATGCGGACACGGAGAGAACATGGAAACTCCACCCAGATGAAGATTCGAACCGGGAATCCGTAGTGCTGAGAGGAGAACATGCCAACCACTAAGCCACCGTGCCGCCCTCACACGTATATCCATCCATCCATTATCTTCCGCTTTATACTATATGAGGGTCGCAGTGGGGTTCCCCATGCCCATCCAGGGGAGAACGTTTCGGGCGCTGGGCAGATACACCCAGGACAGGACGCCAATCTACCACTGGACACACACTCACTCACACACAGACACACTCTATATGGGGCAATTTGGAGAACTCAATCGACTTGATCCATGTTTTTGGACTGTGGGAGGAAACCGGAGAACACGGAGGAAACCCATGCGGACACGGGGAGAACATGGAAACTCCACCCAGATGGGGATTCGAACCGGGAATCCCTAGAGCTGAGAGGAGAACATGCTAAACCACTAGGCCACCGTGCCGCCCTCACACGTATATCCATCCATCCATTATCTTCCGCTTTATCCTCTATTAGGGTCGCGGTGGGGTTCCCCATGCCCATCCAGGGGAGAACGTTTCAGGCGGTGGGCAGATACACCCAGGACAGGACGCCAATCTATCACTGGACACACACACAGACACTCTATATGGGGAGAACTTGATCCATGTTTTTGGACTGTGGGAGGAAACCGGAGAACCCGGAGGAGACCCACACAGATTGGGATCCGAACCGGGAAGCCCTAGCGCCGAGAGGCGAACGTGCCAACCACTAAGCCACCGTGCCGCCCTCACACGTACAGTATATCTATGAGATGTAGATGAGCACACACACTTAATGCTCTTAATGGTCTGTTTAATTGTGGTAAGTTAAACACTTGCCCCCAGGGGAACACGCCATGGTGGAAAATGAGTAACATCTCGGTGAGGGTCAGCGCACCCCCCCACACCCCCCACCCCCCACACCCCCCACCCCCCCACACCCGGCATGCTTTACAACGCTCGTGATTGACCCGAAACCGCTTCTCATTTTCACTTATGTACTTAATTAGCCTCCCCGGTGGAGGTAATGGGATAACGGCACACTGGAGGATGAGAGGGTGAGCGAGCTGAAGCGGGAAAGCCGTGACGCCCCCCCCGGTTTATGGCGACCGAGCGCGGTGTTGTGAAGAAGACGAAGCTGATTTGCTGTGAGTGAGTGCCAGGGCCAATTACAGCTTATTGCTTTCAGAGGACGACGTGAGGGAGCACGCAGATGGAATTGGCACGGCTGTTTTTATAAGCTGAAGGTCACGGCGTTTGTGTCGGAATTACGTTTTGATCGATTTATTTACTGATAGGCTGCAGAATTTCGTCTGGCTCTGCTCCGGGTCGGTGGAGACGAGCTCCATGCGTTTATATTCCTTCATTCATTCATTCATGTGATGTCACTCCATCGGCGTGTTAGATAGAAATGTGTGATATACTGTAGGGGTGAGCTGCAATATTCGCTGATTCGACGATTCGATTCGGAGAACCGTAGTCGACTATGAACCTCATAGTCGAATGTACCATTTTGACCACATGGGGGCGCCCATGGCTGCTGCTAAGCATTAGTTTTTACATGAAATGTCTTTGTTTTCGTTATATATATAGCCTTTTGTCAAATAAAATCATCCTAATCATTCTAAAACTCATTGATCTGAGTGTTTTAGGTTTTTCCTTTGAAGTGGAAAAAAGTCCAGAACGGGGATCCCATTTACGGTTCTCTAGAAAAACAAGTAAAATATATAAAAAAAAAAAAATAATTTAAAAACCACCCTTATAGCGCCATCTTGTGGTGAAATTTTAACTGATTCGACTATCAGTCGACTATAGGGAAAATCTGACGAATCAGATTCGACTATGAAAATCCTTAGTTGAAGACACCCCTAATATACTGTGTGTGCTCAAAGGTTCGGACAACGCCCCCTTCTGGCTCCATCCTCTATGTCCTCCACTTATCATATAGATGTAGTTTGTAGTTCTACAATTACAGACTGTAGTCCATCTGTGTTCTTTGTTGTTGTTCGTCCCCTGTTGGTTCTCAGGAGCATCACAGAACAGGTATCATTTGGGTGGTGGATTGTTTATGGTCGGTTCTGCAGTGACACTGATGTGGTGAGGGGGGTATTAGTGCAGCTCAGTGACACTGCTGGGATAGGACTAATCATTCATTTATTTGTTCATCCATCCATCCATCCATTAGCTTCTGCTTTATCCTCTATTAGGGTCGGGGGGGGGGGTTCCCCATGCCCATCCAGGGGAGAACGTTTCAGGCGCTGGGCAGATACACCCGGGACAGGACACCAATCTATCACTGGGCACACACTTTATCCTCTATTAGGGTTGGGGGGGGGGTTCCCCATGCCCATCCAGGGGAGAACGTTTCAGGCGCTGGGCAGATACATCCGGGACAGGACGCCAATCTATCGCTGGGCACACACTCACTCACACAGACACACTCTATATGGGGCATTTTGGAGAATTCAATTGACCTTGATCAATGTTTTGGACTGTGGGAGGAAAGAAACCCGGAGGAAACCCACGCGGACACGGGGAGAACATGGAAACTCCACCCAGATTGGGATTGGAACCAGAATCCCCAGTGCTGAGAGGAGAAAATGCCAACCACTAAGCCACTGTGCCGCCCTGATAGGAATAACGCCCCCACCAAATAACCCCTGCTCTGTGGTGGTACTATTGGGGTTCTGATCATTAGAACAGAGTACACAGTATGTACTGTAGAACACACAGAGATGGACTACAGAGTGGAACTATAGAACTACAAAGTCCATCTTTACAGAAAGTGAAAGGGAATCATAGCCAAAAAAACATGACATTTTTTTATGTTTATAGAAATGAAGAATTAATTCATTATCTCCCGCTTTATCCTCTATTAGGGTCGCGGGGGGGGGTTCCCCATGCCCATCCAGGGGAGAACGTCTCAGGCGCTGGGCAGATACACCAAGGACAGGACGCCAATCCATCACTGGGCACACACTCACTCACACAGACACACTCTATATGGGGCAATTTGGAGAACTCAATTGACCTTGCTCCATGTTTTTGGACTGTGGGAGGAAACCGGAGAACCCGGAGGAAACCCACGCGGACACGGGGAGAACATGGAAACTCCACCCAGATGGGGATTCGAACCGGGAATCCCTAGGGCTGAGAGGAGAACATGCTAAACCACTAAGCCACCGTGCCGCTATATATAATATACCACTACAAATATAAATAAAATATAGAATATTTAACTATAAATATAATATATAAATATATGTATATACAGGGGCGGCACGGTGGCTTAGTGGTTTAGCATGTTCTCCTCTCAGCACTAGGGATTCCCGGTTCAAATCCCCATCTGGGTGGAGTGTCCATGTTCTCCCCGTGTCTGCGTGGGTTTCCTCCGGGTTCTCCGGTTTCCTCCCACAGTCCAAAAACATGGATCAAGTCAAATGAATTCTCAAAAATTGCCCCATATAGAGTGTGTTTGAGTGAGTGAGTGTGTGCCCAGCGATGGATTGGCGTACTGTCCTGGGTCTATCTGCCCAGCGCCCGAGACGTTCTCCACTGGATGGGCATGGGGAACCCCACCGCGACCCTAATAATAATAATGTATATACAGTATCTAAAAATAAATCCAGATGGGGATTCAAAAGATTTTAATCCGGCATCCATCTTAATGTCTGAAGAGGTAAAGAACAATGAAAATAAAGTTTAGGGAACTGAAAACTGAGCTTCAGCTGCTGCCTTAGTGGGAAAAAAAAAAAAAAAAAAAAAAAAATTATGTATATATATATATATATATATATATATATATATATATATATATATATATATATATATATAATTTTTTTTTTTTTTTTTTTTTTTTTTGCTCCCCTCTACGTCTCGGGGAAAGTATAAATCTTTTTTCCTCTCTCATGCAGCATGGCTTCTAATTGGCGTAGTGACCCCGGTCAGGCAGGAGTGGTATGAAGTTAAACACACAATCCTAATAAAAGCCACATTACAACTTCTTCTGTCTGGTTTTCGCGAGTGCTTCACTGAAGTCGAGGAGGAAGCCAATTAAATGGCTTTTTCGGTTCGAACCCGGGTTCCGCCGGCGCCGGCTGTAGGTCGGATCTCTGCATTCAGGGGCGAATCTAAATAATATATCACATCGGGAGGGAAGTGGCCACGCAAATGGATGTCATTTATGCTGTTAGATGTGATGAAGCCCTGAGTTTGGAGGAGAATTCCACAGAGTTCTCCAGACTCCGTTCTCTTTTTCTTTTTTAGTACTCTGCTGCAGCAGGGGCGGCACGCTGGCTTAGTGGTTTAGCATGTTCTCCTCTCAGCTCTAAGGATTCCCGGTTCGGATCCCAATCTGGGTGGAGTTTCCATGTTCTCTCCGTGTCTGCGTGGGTTTCCTCCGGGTTCTCCGGTTTCCTCCCACAGGCCAAAATCATGGATCGAGGTCAATTGGGTTCTTGAAATTATATATTATATAGAGTGTGTCTGTGTGAGTGAGAACCACTCAAGGGAGGAAACATGTAGAACATGAAAAACCTCAATACTCGGTGGCTTAGTGGTTGGCATGTTCTCTCACCGCTGGGGATTCCAGGTTTGAATCCCAATCTGAGAGTTTCCATGTTCTCCCCGTGTCCGCGTGGGTTTCCTCCGGGTTGTTCGGTCTCCTCCCACAGTCCAAAAACATGGATCAAGGTGAATTGAGTTCTCCAAATTGCCCCATATAGAGTGTGTGTTTGTGTGAGTGAGTGTCCAGTGATAGATTGGCGCCCTGTCCTGGGTGTATCTGCCCAGCGCCCGAAACGTTCTCCCCTGGATGGGCATGAGGACCCCCCCCCCCCCCCCGACCCTAGTAGAGAATAAAGCAGAAGATAATGGATGGATGGATGGATGCTGCGGCAGTATGCGTGACTCTGGTGAACTTGTGTTCGGTTTGGTAAGCTGGTGAAGTGTCTGCAGTGGTTTCTTTAATTTCGTGTGTGTGTGTGGGGGGGGTGGGGGGGGGGGGGGGGGGTGTAAGATGGACAACCACAGCCCATTTATTTCACATGCAGGTTCCCCTCACCACCATTAAACTTCGGTTCGCAGCGAGCAGAACAAACGCACCCAGGTTCGGTTCTTCTTCATTTTTCACACAGAGATACACTCAGTGAGGATGACAGAGATGGAGCTGAAGCCCTGGGTTGCACAGTGCCCTTTTAACATGTCACCTCATGATTTAAGAGGAGTCTAACAGTGAAACTCTGCTCTCCTTAAGGCCACAGGCTGTCACCACACACACACACACACACACACACACACACACACACACACACACACATATGCCTAAAGGGTATACATCGAGCACCTTCCATACCAGTGGTGGGAATTAGTTATGACACCATAGAGGGTGGACGGGTGAGTAATTAGTAGTTATATCAGAGCAATAATTATTATGACAGTTAAATTCCATCCATTATCTTCCGCTTTATCCTCTATTAGTGTTGTGTGGGAGGGGGGGGGGGGGTTCCCCATGCCCATCCAGGGGAGAACGTTTCGGGCGCTGGACAGATACACCCAGGACAGGGTGGCTATCTATCACTGGGCACACACTCACTCACACAGACACACTCTATATGGGGCACTCTGTTGACCTTGATCCATGTTTTTGGACTGTGGGAGGAAACCGGAGAACCCGGAGGAAACCCACGTGGACACGGGGAGAACATGGAAACTCCACCCAGATGGGGATTCGAACCGGGAATCCCTAGTGCTGAGAGGAGAACATGATAAACCACTAAGCCAGCGTGCCGCCCTCACACATATATCCATCCATTCATTATGTTCCGCTTTATCCTATATTAGGGTTGCGGTGGGGGGGTTCCCCATGCCCATCCAGGGGAGAACGTCTCGGGCGCTGGGCAGATACACCCAGGACAGGGCACCAATCTATTGCTGGACACACACTCACTCACACACACGCACTCAATGGGGCAATTTGGAGAATTCAATTGACCTTGATCCATGTTTTTGGACTGTGGGAGGAAACCCACGCAGACACGGGGAGAACATGGAAACTCCGCCCAGATTGGGATTCGAACCGGAAATCCCTAGCACTGAGAGGAGAACATGCTAACCACTAAGGCACCGTGCCTCCCAGGGCAGCACGGTGGTGTAGTGGTTAGCACATCCGCACATCAGCGCTGGGGATCCAGGTTTGAATCCCAATTTGGGTGCTGTTATCATATTCTCTCTGTGTCCTCATGGGGTGCCTCCTGGCTCTCCAGTTTCCTCCCAAAGTCCAATAACATGGTTTTATTGTAAATCGAATGCTCTAAATTGCCCCATATAGAGTGT
>JAFMOC010000599.1:75000-112500 GCA_019802505.1 Corydoras sp. C115 | reverse complement strand
TCATCACGCCACCAAAAACATCATCATCATCATCATCACGCCACCAAAACACCTCATCATCATCATCATCATCACGCCACCAAAACACCTCATCATCATCATCATCATCACCACCAAAACACCTCATCATCATCATCATCATCACGCCACCAAAACATCTCATCATCATCATCATCACACCACCAAAAAACACTCATCATCATCATCATCATCACGCCACCAAAACATCTCATCATCATCATCATCATCACGCACCACCCACCAAAACACCTCATCATCATCATCATCATCACGCCACCAAAACACCTCATCATCATCATCATCATCCACGCCACCAAAACATCAATCTCATCATCATCATCATCATCATCACGCCACCAAAACACCTCATCATCATCATCATCATCATCACATCCACCAAAACACCTCATCATCATCATCATCACGCCACCAAAACACCTCATCATCATCATCATCACGCCACCAAAACACCTCATCATCATCATCATCACGCCACCAAAACATCTCATCATCATCATCATCATCATCATCCACACGCAAAAAAACACCTCATCATCATCATCATCACGCCACCAAAACACCTCATCATCATCATCATCATCATCATCATCACACGCCACCAAAACACCTCATCATCATCATCATCATCACGCCACCAAAACACCTCATCATCATCATCATCATCACGCCACCAAAACATCTCATCATCATCATCATCACGCCACCAAAACACCTCATCATCATCATCATCACGCCACCAAAACACCTCATCATCATCATCATCATCACGCCACCAAAACACCTCATCATCATCATCATCATCATCATCATCACGCCACCAAAACACCTCATCATCATCATCATCATCACGCCACCAAAACACCTCATCATCATCATCATCACGCCACCAAAACACCTCATCATCATCATCAATCATCACGCCACCAAAACACCATCACGCCACACACCAAACACCTCATCATCATCATCATCATCACCCACCAAAACACCTCATCATCATCATCATCATCACGCCACCAAAACACCAATCATCATCATCACGCCACCAAAAACAACTCATCATCATGATCATCATCATCACGCCACCAAAACACCTCATCATCATCATCATCACGCCACCGAAACACCTCATCATCATCATCATCATTACGCCACCAAAACATCTCATCATCATCATCATCATCATCACGCCACCAAAACACCTCATCATCATCATCATCACATCACACACCCACCAAAACACCCTCATCATCATCATCATCATCATCACGCCACCAAAACCATCATCATCATCATCATCATCATCATCATCACGCCACCAAAACACCTCATCATCATCATCATCATCACGCCACCAAAACATCTCATCATCATCATCATCATCACGCCACCAAAACATCCTCATCATCATCATCATCATCACGCCACCAAAACATCTCATCATCATCATCATCATCACGCCACCAAAACATCTCATCATCATCATCATCATCACGCCACCAAAACACCTCATCATCATCATCATCATCATCACGCCACCAAAACATCTCATCATCATCATCATCATCATCACGCCACCAAAACACCTCATCATCATCATCATCATCATCACGCCACCAAAACATCTCATCATCATCATCATCATCACACCACCAAAACACCTCATCATCATCATCATCATCACACGCCACCAAAACATCTCATCATCATCATCATCATCACGCCACCAAAACACCTCATCATCATCATCATCATCACGCCACCAAAACACCTCATCATCATCATCATCACGCCACCAAAACACCTCATCATCATCATCATCATCACGCCACCAAAACACCTCATCATCATCATCATCATCATCACGCCACCAAAACATCTCATCATCATCATCATCATCACGCCACCAAAACATCTCATCATCATCATCATCATCATCACGCCACCAAAACATCTCATCATCATCATCATCACTCACGCCACCAAAACACCTCATCATCATCATCATCATCACTCCACCAAAACATCTCATCATCATCACGCCACCAAAACACCTCATCATCATCATCATCATCACGCCACCAAAACACCTCATCATCATCATCATCATCACGCCACCAAAACATCTCATCATCATCATCATCATCATCACGCCACCAAAACATCTCATCATCATCATCATCACTCCACCAAAACACCTCATCATCATCATCATCATCACTCCACCAAAACACCTCATCATCATCATCATCATCACTCCACCAAAACACCTCATCATCATCATCATCATCACGCCACCAAAACATCTCATCATCATCATCATCATCACGCCACCGAAACACCTCATCATCATCATCATCATCACGCCACCAAAACATCTCATCATCATCATCATCACGCCACCAAAACATCTCATCATCATCATCATCATCACACCACCAAAACACCTCATCATCATCATCATCATCATCATCACGCCACCAAAACACCTCATCATCATCATCATCACGCCACCAAAACACCTCATCATCATCATCTCACATGTACCGTTATCCACTTTTATATGCTGCATTATTTATATTTTATATTCTTTTTATATATATAGTATATATATAAATATATATTCATTCATTCATTATCTTCCGCTTTATCCTCTATTAGGGTCGTGGTGGGGTTCCCCATGCCCATCCAGGGGAGAACGTTTCGGGCGCTGGGCAGATAGACCCAGGACAGAGCGCCAATCCATCGCTGGACACACACTCACTCACACAGACACACTCTATATGGGGCAATTTTGGAGAATTCAATTGACTTGATCCATGTTTTTGGACTGTGGGAGGAAACCGGAGAACCCGGAGGAAACCCACGCGGACACGGGGAGAAGATGGAAACTCCACCCAGATGGGGATTTGAACGGGGAATCCCTAGAGCTGAGAGGAGAACATGCTAAACCACTAAGCCACCGTGCCGCCTATATATATATATATATATATTCTTAAATGTATTTTTAGATACTGTATATACATATATTTATATATTATATTTATAGTTAAATATTCTATATTTTATTTATATTTGTAGTGGTATATTATATATAGTGGCACGGTGGCTTAGTGGTTTAGCATGTTCTCCTCTCAGCGCTAGGGATTCCCCGTTCAAATCCCCATCTGGGTGGAGTTTCCATCTTCTCCCTGTGTCCGCGTGGGTTTCCTCCGGGTTCTCCAGTTTCCTCCCACAGTCCAAAAACATGGATCAAGTCAATTGAATTCTCTAAATTGCCCCATATACAGTGTGTATGTGTGAGTGAGTGTGTGTCCAGTGATGGATTGGCGCCCTGTCCTGGGTCTATCTGCCCAGCGCCCGAAACGTTCTTCCCTGGATGGGCATGGGGAACCCCCCCCCCCCCCCCCCGCGACCCTAATAGAGGATAAAGTGGAAGATAATGAATGAAAGAATATTATATATATTCATAGTGGTATACTATATTATATTTCATATAGCGATATGTAATTCTCATTTCTTCTTCAAACTTTTAATTTAAATTAAAAAAATTTAATTAATTACAATAAATTTTAATAACAGGGTAATCGGGGTCCGTGACCCATGATTTCGTTCCATGTATCTCATGTAACACACGTGATGTTAATGATAATAACATTTTCTTGAATCTTGAATATTTATTAATACACAGAGCGAGCAATCGGCTTCTCGCAGCACGTTAGCCGATGCGTCTGTGCTTTTATTTCCAACTTTTCTTTAAGATTAAGTTTTTATATTAATAAATGAGTTGAATTTTTTTTTCCTCCCAGCACAACAGATTGCCATCGTCCTGATGAGATTAAATCAGAGATCAATGAGGGAAGCATTCAAATGCAAATCTTTCTGACAGCTTCTCATATTAATCTCGAAAATAACGGCACGCACAGCTTTCCCACTCGCACCCATTTTCCCATTTCGGATCTAATGCTAATCTCATACACTGTTAATATGCCTGTGTGTGTGTGTGTGTGTGTGTGTGTGTGTGTGTGTGTGTGTGTGTGCGTGTGTGTGTTAACGCTGAAATGTCTTCCGTGCTCGCTGAATAGTATGTGTGAATATAATATGCAGTGTGTGGAACAATGGAAGTGACAAACCCAGAGGTGAAACTCTTGACATCAGAAAAAAAATTGAGATGTGATGAACCAGAATGGAACCCAGTGGAGAGAGCCAGTCTGGTTCTAAAGAAGCCTGAATACAGAGCCGAGTCAGAGGTAGTCGCTACCAAAGCGGTCACGTAAATCCACCGAGGACGGAAGAACAGATGAAAGGAGAGATTTGAAGGCTAAAAGAGAAGATGGAGAGACAAAGGGGGAGAGGGGGAAGAACCACGGAAGAAAGACTGTTTGTCCCAAATATGACAATGCAAGAGATCAAACTTGAGACAGGCGGAGTTGTTTTCTCACCCCGAGATCTATGAAAGAAGGGAAAACAATATCTTTCCCCGTGGACTATGCTCAACTTGACATATGTTGTTGTTGCAAATCTGAATTTGTCCTTCGTTCTAAAAGTCATATCGTTCTGGATTACTTGAGAGCAGCTGGGTTTGAGTCTTTGATCTGGATATATATATATATACATCCATCCATCCATCCATCCATCCATCCATCCCGGGGGGTTCCACATGACCATCCAGGCGAGAAGCTGGCCAGATAGACCCAGGACAGGACCCCAATCTATCACTGGGAACGCACTTACTCACTCACACAGACACACACAAACACACTCTATATTCAATTGACCTTGATACATGTTTTTAGACTGTGGGAGGAAACCGGAGAACCCGGAGGAAACCCACACGGACACGGGGAGAACATGGAAACTCCACCCAGATGGGGATTCGAACTGGGAATCAGTTCTCTGGTTTCCTCCCACAGTCCAAAAACATGGATCAAGGTCAATTGAATTCTCAAAAAAAATTGCCCCATGTAGAGTGTGTCTGTGTGAGTGAGTGAGTGTGTGCCCAGCGATGAATTGGCGCCCTGTCCTGGGTCTATCTGCCCAGCGCCCGTGACGTTCTCCCCTGGATGGGCATGGGGAACCCCACCGCGACCCTAATATAGGATAAAGCGGGAGATAATGAATGAATATATATATATAAAGGGCGGCACGGTGGCTTAGTGGTTTAGTGGTTTAGCACGTTCTCCTCTCAGCGCTAGGGATTCCCGGTTCGAATCCCCATCTGGGTGGACTTTCCATGTTCTCCCCGTGTCCGTGTGGGTTTCCTCCGGGTTCTCCGGTTTCCTCCCACAGTCCAAAAACATGGATCAAGGTCAATTGAGTTCTCCAAATTGCCCCATGTGTCTGTGTGTGTGAGTGTGTGCCCAGCGATAGATTGGCGCCCTGTCCTGGGCCCGAAACGTTCTCCCCTGGATGGGCATGGGGAACCCCACCGCGACCCTAATAGAGGATAAAGCAGAAGATAATGGATGAATGAATGAATATATATATATAGTAACGAGGGGTCCATGAATGAGGATTTCTCACCAACAGTAACGGACCTGTGGTCTACTTTCAATGACCAATGCCATCGGCTCCGCCTTCCCCCCTTAGCCGCACTCCACTACCGTCACACTTACTCTTTAGGACCCTGCGGAGGTTGAGGCGCTCTTTACAAACCTCCAAGAAGCAGCTTAAAGGCTTTTCTTTTATTTGGTCTATTTGTCCGGGAACATGCAGTAATAACATGATGACATCATTAAAGCAGACTACATCATCATAGTGATGGACGGTAACATTACTGAGTACATCATCATCATCATCATCATCATCATCATCATCTGGACTCTTTCTTTGTAGATTTTCTGTAGCAGAGCAGGTTTATTAACATGGGTCCAAAACGTTAATGTAGGAATCTAAACAGAATGAACCTGCCCTTTATTTCTTGCTGTAACAACATGCGTTTGGACAAATTAGATGTTGAGTGTCGTCATAATTAGAGGACGTTTTGGAAAGCCAGAAGAATAGAACAGACCTCATCAATAAAGTCATCAATGACTTATTATTATCAATACGTTGTACTGTATAGATGAGATGTTTAGATTAGATTCAGTGATTTAGCAATCAATCCGTTGACCAATATGAGTTGCAATTATGCTTTTAGTAGAAACTTTCATTCATTCATTCATTATCTCCCGCTTTATCCTCTATTAGGGTCGCGGTGGGGTTCCCCATGCCCATCCAGGGGAGAACGTCCCGGGCGCCGAGCAGACAGACCCAGGACAGGACGCCAATCCATCGCTGGGCACGCACTCACTCACACAGACACTCTCTATATGGGGCAATTTAGAGAACTCAATTAACTTGATCCATTTTTTTGGACTTTGGAAGAAAACCGGAGAACCCAGAGGAAACCCACACAGACACGGGGAGAACATGGAAACTCCACCAAGATGGGGATCCGAACCGGGAATCCCTAGTGCTGAGAGGAGAACATGCTAACCACTAAGCCACCGTGCCGCGTTCTAGTAGAAACTTATTTACTGAAATTCATCTCATTATATGTATGATTACATTTATTATGATTAATCATATACAGTGGGTTGCAAAAGTATTCATACCCCTTGAACTTTTCCATATTTTGTCACATTACAACCACAAACATAAATATATTTCACTGGAATTTAATGTGAAAGACCCACACAAAGTGGTATACAATTGTGAAGTGGAAGGAAAATTATACATGAATCAACATTTTTTTTACAAATAAAAAACTGAAAAGTGCGACGTGCAAAAGTATTCAGCCCCCCTGAGTCAATACTTTGTGGAGCCACCTTTTGCTGCAATTACAGCTGCAAGTCTTTTAGGGTATGTCTCCACCAGCTTTGCACATCTAGTGACTGAAATTCTTGCCCATTCCTCCTTGCAAAACAGCTCAAGCTCAGTCAGATTGGATGGAGAGCGTTTGTGAACAGCAGTTTTGAGATCTTGCCACAAATTCTCAATTGGGTTTAGGTCTGGACTTTGACTGGGCCATTCTAACACATGAATATTCTTTTTTTTAAACCACTCCATTGTAGCTCTGGCTTTATGTTTAGGGTCGTTGTCCTGCTGGAAGGTGAACCTCCGCCCCAGTCTCAAATCTTTTGCTGACTCCAACAGGTTTTTCTTCTAAGATTGCCCTGTATTTGGCTCCATCCATCTTCCCATCAACTTTGACCAACTTCCCGGTCCCTGCTGAAGAGAAGCACCCCCAGAGCATGATGCTGCCACCACCATATTTGACAGTGGGGATGGTGTTTTTTCAGAGTGATGTGCAGTGTTATTTCTCCGCCACACATAGCGTTTTGCATTGTGGCCAAAAAGTTCAATTTTGGTCTCGTCTGACCAAAGCACCTTCTTCCACATGTTTGCTGTGTCCTCAACATGGCTTCTGGCAAACTGCAAACGGGACTTCTTATGGTTTTCTTTTAACAATGGCTTTCTCCTTGCCACTCTTCCATAAAGACCACATTTGTGTAGTGCACGACTAATTGTTGTCCTGTGGACAGTTTCCCCCACCTGAGCTGTGGCTCTCTGCATTTCATCCAGAGTCACCATGGGCCTCTTGGCTGCCTCTCTGATCAGTGATCTCCTTGTTCGGCCTGTAAGTTTAGGTGGACGGCCTTGTCTTGGCAGGTTTACTGTGGTGCCATACTCTTTCCATTTCCAGATGATGGATTGAACTGTGCTCCGTGAGATGTTCAAAGCTTTGGAAATCTTTTTATAACCTAAGCCTGCTTTAAACTTCTCCAAAACCATATTCCTAACCTGTCTGGTGTGTTCTTTGGACTTCATGATGCTGTTTGCTCCCCAATATTCTCTTAACCAACATCTGAGGCCGTCACGGAGCAGCTGTATTTGTACTGAGATTAGATTACACACAGGTGGACCCTTTTGAGTCATTAGCACTCATCAGGCAACTTCTGAATGCAATTGGTTGCACTCAGGGAAAAGGGGGCTGAATACTTTTGCACGTCGCACTTTTCAGTTTTTTATTTGTAAAAAAAATGTTGATTCATGTATAATTTTCCTTCCACTTCACAATTGTATACCACTTTGTGTTGGTCTTTCACATTAAATTCCAGTGAAATATATTTATGTTTGTGGTTGTAATGTGACAAAATATGGAAAAGTTCAAGGGGTATGAATACTTTTGCAACCCACTGTATATATCTGCACTAGGGATTCCCGGTTCGAATCCCCATCTGGGTGGAGTTTCCATGTTCTCCCCGTGTCCGCGTGGGTTTCCTCCGGGTTCTCCGGTTATCTCCCACATTTCAAAAACATGGATCAAGTCAATTGAGTTCTCCAAATTGCCCCATATAGAGTGTGTCTGTGTGAGTGAGTGTGTGCCCAGCGATGGATTGGCGTCCTGTCCTGGGTGTGTCTGCCCAGCGCCCGAAACGTTCTCCCCTGGATGGGCATGGGGAACCCTAATAGAGGATAAAGTGGAAGATAATGAATGAATGAATATATATATATATATATATATATATATATATATATATATATATATATATATATATATATATATATATATATATATAGATAGATAGATAGATAGATAGATATACACACACACGAATATATATATATATGTGTGTGTGTGTGTGTGTGTGTGTGTATATATATATATATATATATATATATATATATATATATATATATATATATATATATATATATATATATAATGTGGTTGAGCATTTTTATTATCATCTGTCCATCATTTTGCTGATGGCTATGACCATGACAGGAGTGTGCTCCACTGCCGTACCAATAATAATTATACACACATTTCTACATGTAAACTTCTGGTGATGAAGGTAGTTTTTGTGGCTGTTAGTTTGGTATGGCGTCATGGTTTAAGTATTACAGCTGGGTCACCGTGGATTCACCGTGGATTCACAGAGGTCAAATGACAGAAACAACACCGTGGTGTGGTATTTATTGTATTGATGATAAAACCCCACATTCAGTGTTTGCAGCAGTACCATCAGACTGATCATGTGGTGAGTGCTGTATTGGCTGAATCAGCACAGTCTGTTCAATAACATAGATCAGTATGATCAATCAAGCTGCTATGTGATAACGTATGCAGATATTATGAGCAGCACACTTGAATAGGTGTGTGTGTGTGTGTGTGTGTGTGTGTGTGTGTGTGTGTGTGTGGTGTGTGGTGTGTGAGGTGTGTGTGTGTGTGTGTGTGTTTATATAGGTCCGTTCTCTTTATGTTGTAGATATCTGTCCTCTGTAGTAACTACACTGTGAACGTGTGTGTGTGTGTGTGTGTGTGTGTGTGGTGTGTGGTGTGTGGTGTGTGAGGTGTGTGTGTGTGTGTGTTTATATAGGTCCGTTCTCTTTATGTTGTAGATATCTGTCCTCTGTAGTAACTACACTGTGAACGTGTGTGTGTGTGTGTGTGTGTGTGTGTGTGGTGTGTGGTGTGTGAGGTGTGTGTGTGTGTGTGTGTGTTTATATAGGTCCGTTCTCTTTATGTTGTAGATATCTGTCCTCTGTAGTAACTACACTGTGAACGTGTGTGTGTGTGTGTGTGTGTGTGTGTGTGGTGTGTGTGTGGTGTGTGGTGTGTGGTGTGTGAGGTGTGTGTGTGTGTGTGTTTATATAGGTCCGTTCTCTTTATGTTGTTGATATCTGTCCTCTGTAGTGACTACACTGTGAACGTGTGTGTGTGTGTGTGTGTGTGTGTGTGTGTGTGGTGTGTGGTGTGTGGTGTGTGAGGTGTGTGTGTGTGTGTGTGTTTATATAGGTCCGTTCTCTTTATGTTGTTGATATCTGTCCTCTGTAGTGACTACACTGTGAACGTGTGTGTGTGTGTGTGTGTGTGTGTGTGGTGTGTGTGTGTGTGTGTGTGGTGTGTGAGGTGTGTGTGTGTGTGTGTGTGTGTGTGTTTATATAGGTCCGTTCTCTTTATGTTGTTGATATCTGTCCTCTGTAGTGACTACACTGTGAACGTGTGTGTGTGTGTGTGTGTGTGTGTGGTGTGTGTGTGTGGTGTGTGGTGTGTGAGGTGTGTGTGTGTGTGTGTGTGTTTATATAGGTCCGTTCTCTTTATGTTGTTGATATCTGTCCTCTGTAGTGACTACACTGTGAACGTGTGTGTGTGTGTGTGTGTGTGTGTGTGTGTGTGTGTGTGTGAGTGTGTGTGTGTGTGTGTGTGTGAGTGTGTGTGGTGTGTGTGTGTCTGTGTGTCTGTGTGTGTCTGTGTGTGTCTGTGTGTGTGTGTGTGTGTGTGAGTAAGTGAGTGTGTGTGTGTGTGTGTGTGTGAGTAAGTGAGTGTGTGTGTGTGTGTGTGTGTGTGTGTGTGTGTGTGAGTAAGTGAGTGTGTGTGTGTGTGTGTGTGTGGTGTGTGTTTGTGTGTGTGTCTGTGTGTTTATATAGGTCCGTTCTCTTTATGTTATTGATATCTGTCCTCTGCAGTGACTACACTGTGAACATGTGAGTGTGTGTGTGTGTGTGTGTGTGTGGTGTGTGTGTGTGTATGTGTGTGGTGCGTGTGTGTGTGTGTGTGTGTGTGTGTGTGTGTGTGTGTGTGTGTGTGTCAGATATTCATTCATACTGCAGTGAGTTTGCCATGGCGAGTGATGGCTCTGGGTAGTGAGAGTGAAAGGGTAGTGACCTCAGAGGGTTTACAGCTTCAGGAGGTTAATAGCGTAAGGTTAGAGACTGTGGGGCAGTGCTGCAGTCCAGACCCCGTCACACCTGCTGCATCTTTAAAAAGCCAGAGGACCTTTAATTTGCAGCTTGAGGCATGAACATAGAAATAGGCGTTAAGATAGCACTAAGAATCACGGCGCACTTTGCACAGGGTGTATAATAGGGCCCTTTGAGTTCCCTCCTGTTAATACAACTTTATTTATACAACATCATTGTGGGCGGCACACTGGCTTAGTGGTTCGCCTCTCAGCACTAGGGATTCCCGGTTCGACTCCCAATCTGGGTGGAGTTTCCATGTTCTCCCCGTGTCCGCGTGGATTTCCTACGGGTTCTCCGCTTTCCTCCCACAGTCCAAAAACATGGATCGTGTCAATTGAGTTCTCCAATTTGCCCCATATAGAGTGTGTTTGTGTGAGTGAGTGTGTGCCCAGCGATGGATTGGCGTCCTGTCCTGGGTGTATCTGCTCAGCGCCCGAGACGTTCTCCCCTGGATGGGCATGGGGAACCCCCCCGCGACCCTAATATAGGATAAAGAGTAAGATAATGAATGAATGAATGAATGAATGAATGAATGGTTCATCAGTGTGGGCGGCACGGTGGTTAGTGGTTTAGCATATTCTCCTCTCAGCGCTAGGGATTCCCGGTTCGACTCCCAATCTGGGTGGAGTTTCCATGTTCTCCCCGTGTCCGCGTAGGTTTCCTCCGGGTTCTCCGGTTTCCTCCCACAGTCCAAAAACATGGATCAAGTCAATTGAATTCTCCAAATTGCCCCATATAGAGTGTGTCTGTGTGAGTGAGTGTGTGCCCAGCAATAGATTGGCACCCTGTCCTGGGTGTATCTACCCGGCGCCCGAAACGTTCTCCCCTGGACCCTAATAGAGGATAAAGTGGAAGATAATGGATGGATGGGTTCATCAGTGTAGTGGTTAACACTTACACTTCTTAACGCTGGGAATCCAGGTTCAAACCCCGATTTAGATGGAGTTTCCCATGTTCTCCCCGTGTCCATGTAGGATTTCCTCCGGGTTCTCCGGTTTCCTCCCACAGTCCAAAAAACATGGATTCAAGGTTTATCGTTCTGAATCTGCCCTATAAAGCATGTTTGTGTGTCTGTGTGTGTCCTGCGATGGATTGGCGTCCTGTCCTGGGTGTATCTGCCCACCGCCCGAAATGTTCTCCCTTGGATGGGCATGGGGACCCCCCCCTCCCCCCCCCCCTCCCCATGAACCTAGTTTTCATGTCCTTCATGTTTTCGTGTGGGTTTCCTCCGGGTTCTACAGTTTCCTTCCCTCAGTTCAAAAACATGGATTCAAGGTAAATTGAATGCTCTAAATTGCCCCATATAGAGTGTGTTTGTGTGAGTGAGTGTGTGTCCAGCGATAGATTGCCGTCCTGTCCTGGGTGTTTTCATGTCCTTCATGTTTTCGTGTGGGTTTCCTCCGGGTTCTCCAGTTTCCTCCCTCAGTTCAAAAACATGGATTCAAGGTCAATTGAATGCTCTAAATTGCCCCATATAGAGTGTATTCGTGTGTGTCAGGGTAAGTGCGTGTGCCCAGCGATAGATCGGCACAGAAAATGTCACCCCCCCCCCCCCCGCGCGTAATACAAATGACTGAACTATCAAACCACCTCGTAATGTAGAGGATGCAATAAAATGCAAAGACATTTTTATCACCGAAGAAAATGCGTGAGGCTCCAAACATGTTTATTTAGCACAGAATGTGATGAAGGTGATTTTTTAAAAGCCCTATTAATTTCTGCCCGACTCCAGAGTGCCAGATATGGACGTCTCTAACGCGGCGACGATGCTGCGTTCGTGTTCTATGGTCTTAGGGTCTTGTTCTTTAATTAAAATGAAGACGAAGACGAGCAGGCGTTCGCTGTACCACACTGTCACGGTGAAGGACTTCAGCCACGGGGCAAAACACTCAGTTTGATGGTGGATCACTGTTCCAACCTTCACCTGTGGTCACAGACTCAGTGTAGTGCTTAAAAGAATGAGATTTTTCAGGGAGAAGCAGTGGAAATGAGTTTCCTCTGTACCAAGGCCGGATGCACCCTTAGGGATAGGGTCAGGAAATCCTTTGTTTCTTTCACACTAAAAGGACGCAGCCGAACTGGTCCGGGTGTCTAGTCAGGATTCGTCCCCGGGGATCGGCAGGATTGTTTATCTCGGCTAGCCTGGAAACAACTAGAGGAGCCAATGAAGGAGGAGGAGACGAAAATATTTGGGCTGTCTTTCTGAAAACGATGAAAAGAGACCCATTCATTCATTATCTCCCGCTTTATCCTCTATTAGGGTCGCGGTGGGGTTCCCCATGCCCATCCAGGGGAGAACGTTTCGGGCGCTGGGCAGATACACCCAGGACAGGACGCCAATCCATCGCTGGGCACTCACTCACTCACACAAACAGACACACTCTATATGGGGCAATTTGGAGAACTCAATTGACTTGATCCATGTTTTTGGACTGCGGGAGGAAGCCGGAGAACCCGGAGGAAACCCATGCGGACACGGGGAGAACATGGAAACTCCACCCAGATTGGGATTCGAACCAGGAATCCCTAGCGCTGAGAGGAGAACATGCTAAACCACTAAGCCACCATGCCGCCCTACATGTTATAATTCTTTTAAATATTCAAAGCTCTGTTTTGTGCTTAACGTGCAATAAACCAATCAGCGTAGCATTGCTGTAGCATTTAAGAGTCATGTGGTGCTCTGACTTTGGAGGATTGCTATTTAAGCGGTGCAAATATCTGGATTTAATGCGCTGCTCCATGAGGTTCTCCATGTTCCTGTGAAAGGAGAACCCACAGTATAGTGTAGACTATGGATGTGAATTCTCTGTACAAACGGAGGCAGATTTAATAGCGGTCAGTTCGTCTCAGTGTTCAGTATCCTTTGTGTTGAAGATTCACCAACAAAATAGCGACTGATGTCTATCTGTTGACATCTGGAGAGGTTGTTTTCAGTCGGCGGTGCAAGTTCAAGTTCAAGTAATTTATTTATATAGCGCTTTTTACAACAGTACATTGTCACAAAGCAGCTTCACAGAATGAAAAGCCTTTAAACCCCCAAAGAGCAAGCCGGAGCGACAGTGGCAAGAAAAAACTCCCTGTTATGTTGTTATTTAAGGAAGAAACCTTGTGAGGGCCGAGACTCAGTGGGGGACTCGTCCTCCTTGAGCGGCCAGGCAGCAACAACAATGTAGGACAGCCATGTTTAACAAATGGAAAAACTCTAACAACCGGAAAACTATATGTGAGTCCATTAGGGGGCGTCCTGCAGGACCGCCAGTCCAATTAATATTCCGGTTCAATCCAGTATTCGTCAGCAGAGCCATGGATGAAGATCTCCAGGAAGCCGGTCACACCTCAAAAGAAACAGACAAGGAAGGCAGTTAGAGCTGATAATAAAGCACGGCATTTAATTAATAAGTAATTAATTGACACAGTGCGTCATGTGACTCCGGCATCACCGACTAGAGCAGCAGAACTAAAAGAGGCAGATACTGCAGACTACATAGTTGAGAGGGCTCCCCGGAACAGCATCATTTCAGCGACACCCCCCCATTAATGATGAGGTGGGTGAAGAGGTGAAACACCAGCACCCACTGATCACAGATTACCCCCCCAACACTGTCATCTTTATCTACAGGGGATTAATTAAACGCCAGATTAAATAAATGTGTTTTTAATTTATTTTTAAAGATTAATAGTGATTCAGAATCACGAACAGTAACTGGAAGGCTATTCCAAAGTTGAGGTGCACCTGGGTTTCCTGTCGCCAAGAAAGCGATACGCCGCAAATGTCCCCGAACACGCCTCATTTCAAGATCAGGGTAGATGTATTCACCAGCAGCGTTGCTATTTAAACGATGCAGAAATAGGCATTAAGATAGCACTAAGAATCACGGCGCACCTTGCACAGGGTGTGTAATAGGGCCCTTTATGTTCCCTCTTGTTAATCTGGAGGTTAAGAAAGAAAAAAATAATGTATCCCCACACTGATTAATTAACCTCATTTAGGAAAAGCAATAATCCAGTTGAGATAAGTCCCGTTTGCTGACACAAATACATTCATGTGGCACGTTAAGGCATCGATTGGTACGCCCGAAGAATGGTGTCCAAATCATGTGGCTCATTTGCACCCTTTCACGGATCCCGGAGTGCTTTTCGCCCGGCGCTAATTCGAGAGCAGGGACGCGAAATCACGGCCTGTCAAAAGTTAGCGCCGGCCCGCTTGTCAGAAACTCACGAACCCCGCCGTCACGATCAACGGCAAAGGAACTGTAGCCTGTAGAAAAGACAGAAACACCGGCACAGCGGACGTGAACCACAGCCATCAGCGGGTCGTCATATTTCTTTCTTTATCCCTCCTCTTCCTCGTCAGCAGCTATAATCCCCCCTTTAATAGTCGTTTAATATCGACGTGGAGCCATAATGGCTTAAACGACGTGTTGGCCAGATCTTGTTTGGGCTCTTGGATGGCGCCTGACAGCCTATTCATCACAAAGTGAGCGCAAGGAACCTCTCGCCCCCCTCGACAATCAATCAAGCCCAAGTTAACACACAACCCCGTGCGCACACACACCTTGGTCGGGGAAATTTGCAAGGCTGACCCTGTATTAATCACCCATTCATGTTTGCATAACCTCCTCACTGACACACATTCAGGCGCTCGCTCGGCGAATGATACATGATTAGTCCTCAAAAGCCTCACCTGTGAATAGTCAGCCGTAGGACGGCAGGATTAATCGTCTGTCTGTCACAATCTGCGCGTTCTAAGGACACCCGTCCACCTAGACCCCGCGCCGAAATACATCTAAGCACAAACCCCATTCTGCTGTAATGAATTGCTAGTCTGAACCGGCTGCATAATGAGAGAACGTGTCTGCCATTCCATTAGAGTAGCGACCATTTGGAGGACTTTTGTTTTCCACATGCTGGTCTTCCCATGTTGACGTGCATTATGTGGTCAAAGATATTCGGACACCCCTTTTAACGAATACGTTTAATGTAGGCCTTCAGGCTGTAGTAGAAGGCAAAGGGAAAATAAAAGTAAAAAAAATACATTATGGGAGGCACAGGGCTTAGCATGTTCTCCTCTCAGCGCTTCCATACGGCTTTTCTTCGGGTTCTCCAGTTTCCTCCCACAGTCCAAAAACATGGAGAACCAGAGAACCCGGAGAAAAGCCATATGGAAAGGTGGAGAACATGAAAAACCTCAATCCTCGGTGGCTTAGTGGTTGGCATGTTCTCTCAGCACTAGGGATTCCCGGTTCGAATCCCCATCTGGGTGGAGTTTCCATGTTCTCCCCGTGTCCGCGTGGGTTTCCTCCGGGTTCTCCGGTTTCCTCCCAAAGTCGAAAACATGGAACAAGTTAATTGAGTTCTCTAAATTGCCCCATATAGAGTGTGTTTGGGTGTGTGAGTGTGTACCCAGTGATGGATTGGCGCCCTGTCCTGGGTGTATCTGCCCAGCGCCCGAAACGTTCTCTCCTGGATGGGCATGGGGAACCCCACCGCGACCCTAATAGAGGATGAAGCGGGAGATAATGAATGAATGAATGAATGAAAAATACATTATAGACTACTGTTACAGGTGTCTGGGACACCTGTCCCTCGTTTGTGTTCTTGATTATCTCAGCTGGGTGATTGGTTTGTTTCTGTGCACGTGATTAGTTGGTTTGTTATTTAGTTTCCGTTCTCCATCTTTTCGGTGCACGTCTTTGTTTTGCAGTTAATACCCCGATGTTAGTTTGGTCGTTTGTTCCCCCTTTTTGTTGGTGTTCCGTCACCAGTTTTTAATAAATTCGGTTTGGTTTTTATCCCGGTGTTTCTGGACCTTTCCTTCCGCAGGTCGTATTCGTGGGAGCGTTTCACTCCGTGGACCGACGTACGCATTATTCCCCGCGTAGTCGGAGCCCGGGAAGCGCTCACTAGGCGCGAGCGGCGTACGCCGTTTGTCCCAGCGTAGCCGCTCTCACCCGGGGAAGAGCGACATATTGTCAGGAATTTTAAATTCCTTATACATTATGAGAATTCCAATATGGCCGAAAGACAAACAAAGGACCTTGGATTTCCCGCCACTAGGAAATACTGGGCTGGGATTGGCTGATTTAAAACCTAGGGCGGTAGCTTGTGATTGGCTTAAAGCAGTTAAGGGGCGGGATCTAGACATAACGCATATACCCCGAGGTAAACACAAGGGGGGGCACACTTTCACTCAGACGCGGAGGGGGACAGCATCAGAACGCTGAGGAGGAAGACTGGTGGTGTCCATGAAGTATTCTCTTTGTCCTCAATAAATGAGTTGAGGCGACCATTTTGCATCAGCTCGTTCTTTCTGCCTTTTTCAAAATCAAAAGATCCTGAACAATATCTAACAACTACAATACAAAACACATACACATTCCCTTAAGACACATGACAATGGCTACGAAAACATTCAATAAATAAATACAGTCTGAAGAGTATCGAGTGGATTAGAGGTAAAGCTACAGCTGAATTCATAATAATAACCTTTTTTCATGCTACACTTTTACACCATCATCTCCATCCATCCATTATCTTCCGCTTTATCCTCTTTTAGCGTCGCGGTGGGGTTCCCCATGCCCATCCAGGGGAGAACGTCTCGGGCGCTGGGCAGATAGACCCAGGACAGGACGCCAATCTACCAATCTATTACTGGACACACACTCACTCACACAGACACACTCTATATGGGGCAATTTGGAGAATTCTATTGACTTGTTCCATGTTTTTGGACTGTGGGAGGAAACCGGAGAACCCGGAGGAAACCCACGCGGACACAGGGAGAACATAGAAACTCCACCCAGATTGGGATTGGAACCGGGAAACCCTAGCGCAGAGAGGAGAACATGCTGAGAGGAAAACATTCTCCCCTGGATGGGCAACCCCAGTAGAGGATAAAGCGGAAGATAATGGATGGATGAATGTTTGATGTCCAGCTATATACGCACTATATATATATATATATTCATTCATTCATTCATTCATTATCTTCTGCTTTATCCTCTATTAGGGTCGCGGTGGGGTTCCCCATGCCCATCCAGCGGGGAACGTTTCGGGCGCTGGGCAGATACACCCAGGACAGGGCGCCAATCCATCGCTGGACACACACTCACTCACACACACACACTCTATATGGGGCAATTTGGAGAACTCAATTGACTTGATCCATGTTTTTGGACTGTGGGAGGAAACCAGAGAACCCGGAGGAAACCCACGCGGACACGAGGAGAACATGGAAACTCCACCCAGATGGGGATTCAAATCTGGAATCCCTAGAGCTGAGAGGAGAACATGCCAACCACTAAGCCACCGTGCCGTGTATATATATTGGATGTTGGGGTTTAAACCGTGCTTAGCGTATGCTGTCACTGTGTATTGTCATTATGTTCACATGGGTATTATTAGTAGCCACTATTTCAAAGAAGCTCTTTATGTTTGAGTACACTGGAGGACAGTTCATTTAATCTTGTCTTTGGTGATTCTAGTTATGAGGAGTAATGTATTTATATGATTGATTTGACATATTTAACCTCGGTTAATTTTATAGTGTTTGGCGCAAAAGCAATAATATTTTATTCCAGTCCAATGTGTTGCTTAAACTAAAGCTTCCACGTTGGGATACACTCTGTAATTCGTCTATTAGATTCCGTTCTCTGAGGGTCATGTAAGAAATCAATGGCCTCATTAATGTCAGGCTGCTATATTGAGCCACAGTATTTTAGTTATTCCTGACTCTTGAGTTATTATAAGTTTTAGCTTGTATTTGTATTCATTATTACTTCTTCACTTATCGGTTTAAATGTGTGCAAATTTAAGTCGTACTTTGCTGCATAGTTTGTTTTTTTTTCCTTTGTGTGTGTGTGTGTGTGTATGTGTGTGTGTGTGTGTGTGTGTGTGTGTGTGTGTGTGTGTGTGTGTGTGTGTGTGTGTGTGTGTGTGTGTGTGTGTGTGTTCTGAAAACATATAAGTACGAATGTAATTGGATGTAGCTCTCTATATTAGTGATCTTCAGTATGGGTGTTTTGAACATAGCGTGTAATAAACCAACCTCCCCTTCCCTTTAAGAACCAGGTGCGGTCTGACTTCGGCAGAATGCTATTTCAACTGCGCTGTGCACAATGGCGCAATTTTCTGTTCATGTAGAATCCATCATTATCTTCCGCTTTATCCTATATTGGGGTTGCGGGGGGGAACGTTTCGGGCGCTGGGCAGATACACCCAGGACAGGGCACCGATCTATCGCTGGGCACACACTTCCTCACACATACACACTATATATGGGGCAATTTGGAGAACTCAATTGACTTGATCCATGTTTTTGGACTGTGGGAGGAAAGCGGAGAACCCGGAGGAAACCCACGTGGACACGGGGAGAACATGGAAACTCCACCCAGATGGGGATTCGAACTGGGAATCCCTAAAGCTGAGAGGAGAACATGCTAACCACTAAGCCACCATGCCAACTAATAATAATAATAATAATAATAATCCATCCATTATCTTCCGCTTTATCCTCTATTAGGGTCGCGGGGGGGTTCCCCATGCCCATCCAGGGGAGAACGTTTCAGGCTCTGGGCAGATAGACCTAGATCAGGACGCCAATCTATTGCTGGGCACACACTTCCTCACACATACACACTCTATATGGGGCAAGTTGGAGAATTCAATAGACTTGATCCATGTTTTTGGACTGTGGGAGGAAAGCGGAGAACCCGGAGGAAACCCATGCGGACACGGGGAGAACATGGAAACTCCACCCAGATGGGGATTCGAACTGGGAATCCCTAGAGCTGAGAGGAGAACATGGAAACTCCACCCAGATGGGGATTCACGTCTTGCAATGAACGTCTTGCAGTTAAGGAACCAGCCTTGTGACCTGAAGGTGCCTGGTTCGATTCCCGGTTCCACCATGTACTCTGGCTGAAGTGCCCTTGGGCAGGGCACCTGACCGGTGTTTTCCGTTGCCATGACGTGTCTGACGTGACTTTTTTTTCTTTAAGCGCTTCAAACCAACACAAATATTCGTTCTCACTTTTTAAAGGGTAACTAAACTGGACAGTTACCCTGTCTAGCTGTGCTGCACCAGTGCACTGTTTACCACAAAACACATCACATCCATAAGACACATCACAGCCGTAAGTTGTTGAAGGATAAAACCCGTCTGTTAAAGCCTATAAATGTAAATCTTTTTGTGCGAATGCTTCTGTGGAATTGTTAAGGACTTAAAACCCATATAACAGACGTTTGCTGCCCTCTATTGAAACAGCTTCCCGCCAATAACGTCAAGCATTTCCCCTCACATTCAGATCATGGAGGAGCTGAGCGTGCTGAGGTTGACAGCAGAGCATCACAGAAGGTGTCTCCACACATCTAAACACAAACAGGTGTACAGTTCACATTTACTACTTACATCCTTCTGTCACTCAGCGTTGTTATGGGAATTCACTGCATGAAAAGAATACTCCCTTTGGGCTCAGAAGACATGGAGGACACACACACACACACACACACACACACACACACACCATAACCAGTACTGTATGTCCAACATCATCAGTATAAAGCTGTAACACAAAGTGTCCCTAAAATAATTTGCAATTATTTTTTTTAATAAATCACGTTTTGGGCACGGTGGATTAGTGGTTTAGCATGTTCTCCTCTCAGCGCTAGGGACTCCCGGTTCGAATCCCCATCTGGATGGAGTTTCCATGTTCTCCCCGTGTCCGCGTAGGTTTCCTCCGGGTTCTCCGCTTTCCTCCCACGGTCCAAAAACATGGATCAAGGTCGATTGAGTTCTCCAAATTGCTCCATATAGAGTGTGTCTGTGTGAGTGAGTGTGTGTCCAGTGATGGATTGGTGCCCTGTCCTGGGGGTATCCGCCCAGCGCCTGAAACGTTCTTCCCTGGATGGGCATGGGGAACCCCCCCCCCCCCCCCCCGCGACCCTAATAGAGGATAAAGCGGAAGATAATGAATGGATGAACATTTTGGGCGGAGTTTCCATGTTCTCCCCGTGTCTGCGTGGGTTTCCTCAGGTTCTCCGCTTTCCTCCCACAGTCCAAAAACATGGATCAAGGTCAATTGAATTCTCCAAATTGCCCCATATAGAGTGTGTCTGTGTGTGTGAGTGAGTGTGTGTCCAGTGATGGATTGGCGCCCTGTCCTGGGTGTATCTGCCCAGCGCCCGAAATGTTCTCCCCTGGACCCCCCCCCCCCCCCCCCCCCCGCGCGCGATCCTAATAGAGGATAAAGCGGAAGATAATGGATGGATTACAAATATAAATATAGCAGAATATAAAATGTGAGATAGGGCGGCATGGTGGTTTAGAGTTTAGCATGTTCTCCTCTCAGTACTATGGATTGCCGGTTCGAATCCCCATCTGGGTGTTGTTTCCATGTTCTCCCCGTGTCCACGTGGGTGTCCTCCGTGTTCTCCAGTTTCCTCCCACAGTTCAAAAACATGGATCAAGGTCAATTGAGTTCTCCAAATTGCCCCATATAGAGTGTGTCTGTGTGAGTGAGTGTGTGTCCAGCGATAGATTGGCATCCTGTCCTGGGTGTATCTGCCCAGTGCCCGAAACGTTCTCCTCTGGATGGAGACCCTAATATAGGATAGAGTGGAAGTAGTGTAGCAGAAACTACATGGACATTCATGTCATTTACAAACTGGACGTCATTCCAGCCGTGACAAGAGTGGACCAGAGGAACTACAAACCTGATGAACAGATGCAGCATCAGTATTCAACCCAACACCCTCTTTTCGCAGCTTTTTCTTTGTGTTTTATGTTTTGTCCGTTTTCGGTTTTACGGCTGCGTGACGCTAATCGCATTTCAAATTCTCTGATCGTAATAAACTTCGCTTACAAGGACAATAAAAAGGTTAAATGCTAGATTTCTTATCGCCTCGATTTACCACCCTCTCCCGCATACAAGACAGCAAAACAGTCCTACTGTTCATATTTATCTTGGTCTCAGCGGCTTTTGATTACAATGTTTACAAGATTATCATGACAGAGGGAAGATGGATGGCAAAATATGCAGTCGAAGCTGTCAGAAGCAATCAATCAGCAGCGGGGCAGTGTTTCCAGAGATTGCTTAAAGAACTTACTCACTATATTTCCCCAGCAAATCACTCGCTGCTCACACTGTAAGTGCTTTATCGAGTCGCGATAAATTACCCCGGACAGGGCGCCACTCCATGACACGCCACCTAACGTTCCCTCATTTACAGTCATTCGTCTTAAGAGCAATTAAGCGGAGCACCTTATTATGAGGGACGGCATGGTGGCTTAGTGGTTTAGCATGTTCGCCTCTCAGCGCTAGGGATTCCCGGTTAGAATCCCCATCTGGGTGGAGTTTCCATGTCCTCCCCGTGTCTGCGTGGGTTTCCTCCGGGTTCTCCGGGTTCTCCGGTTTCCTCCCACAGTCCAAAAACATAGATGAAGTCAATCGAGTTCTCCATATTGCCCCATATAGAGTGTGTCTGTGTGAGTGAGTGTGTGTGTGAGTGTGTGTCCAGCGATAGATTGGCGTCCTGTCCTGGGTGTATCTGCCCAGCGTCTGAAACGTTCTCCCCTGGATGGGCATGGGGAACCCCCCCCCCCACGAACGTAATATAGGATAAAGCGGAAGATAATGAATGAATAGATATACGTGTGAGGGCAGCACGGTGGCTTAGTGCTTTAGTACGTTCTCCTCTCAACTCTAGGGATCCCCGGTTCCAATCCCCATCTGGGTGGAGTTTCCATGTTCTCCCCGTGTCTGCGTGGGTTTCCTCCGGGTTCTCCGGGTTCTCCGGTTTCCTCCCACAGTCCAAAAACATGGATCAAGTCAATCGAGTTCTCCAAATTGCCCCATATAGAGTGTGTCTGTGTGAGTGAGTGTGTGTCCAGCGATAGATTGGCGCCCTGTCCTGGGTGTGTCTGCCCAGCGCCCGAGACGTTCTCCCCTGGATGGGCATGGGGAACCCCCCCCCCCCGTGACCCTGATCTAGGATGAAGCGAAAGATAATGAATGAATAGATATACGTGTGAGGGCAGCACGGTGGCTTAGTGCTTTAGTACGTTCTCCTCTCAACTCTAGGGATCCCCGGTTCCAATCCCCATCTGGGTGGAGTTTCTATGTTCTCCCCGTGTCCGTGTGGGTTTCCTCCGGGTTCTCCAGGTTCTCCGGTTTCCTCCCACAGTCCAAAAACATGGATCAAGTCAATTGAGTTCTCCAAATTGCCCCCTATAGAGTGTGTCTGTGTGAGTGAGTGTGTGCCCAGCGATAGATTGGCGTCCTGTCCTGGGTGTATCTGCCCAGCGCCCGAAACGTTCTCCCCTGGATGGGCATGGGGCACCCCCCCTCCACGACCCTAATATAGGATAAAGCGGAAGATAATGAATGAATAGATATACGTGTGAGGGCAGCACGGTGGCTTAGTGCTTTAGTATGTTCTCCTCTCAACTCTAGGGATCCCCGGTTCCAATCCCCATCTGGGTGGAGTTTCCATGTCCTCCACATGTCTGCATGGGTTTCCTCCGGGTTCTCCGGTTTCCTCCCACAGTCCAAAAACATAGATGAAGTCAATCGAGTTCTCCATATTGCCCCATATAGAGTGTGTTTGTGTGAGTGAGTGTGTGCCCAGCGATAGATTGGCGTCCTGTCCTGGGTGTATCTGCCCAGCGCCCGAAACGTTCTCCCCTGGATGGGCATGGGGAACCCCCCCCCCCGTGACCCTGATCTAGGATGAAGCGAAAGATAATGAATGAATAGATATACGTGTGTGGGCAGCACGGTGGCTTAGTGCTTTAGTACGTTCTCCTCTCAACTCTAGGTATTCCCGGTTCGAATCCCCATCTGGGTGGAGTTTCTATGTTCTCCCCGTGTCCACGTGGGTTTCCTCCGGGTTCTCCGGTTTCCTCCCACAGTCCAAAAACATGGATTAAGTCACCAATTGGTGAGTACTTTTTACAGTTTACAGTGTGATACAGTATGTTGAATACGAACTCGTGGGGCAGAGTGAGTGAGGAACATGTTCCACGCTGTGTGTATTGACATTGACCTTCATGTTTGTGGAATCATCTTGTCTTTGACCTGGTGACGAGGTAAACAGCGATTCGAGGTGACGGAGTGCCACGTTCGCTCGCATACTGCACTCCAGAGAGGCATAAAGCGGGAATGATGTTATTCTGAGGCGTGTGCTGCGGTGTGAAGAGCTGTGGAATAGACTGAAGTCACACAAAAGGTGCCCAGCGTTCAGTGTTTGTTTACGACAGGTCATCAGCATGACAACAATGCTCCCGAGATGGCTGCTAAAGAGCTTTGAATCCATCCTGCTGTATAACGGATGACGTTCTACCTTCACGCGAAAGCGCTTGCTTCTGAGTAAGAGAACGTTCCGTTAACAAATCAGAACTGAAGATAGAGTTAAAAATGACCTTGTAGATTTGATGGTGTGTTTAGCTCGAGTTCGAGTCTTTTTTGTTACAATAGCACATTGTCACGAAGCACGAAGCCTTTCAACTCCCAAAGAGCGAGCCAAGGCGACGGCGGCAAGACAAAAACTCCCCTGTTATCATGTTATTAGGGTGGCACGGTGGATTTGTGGTTTAGCATGTTCTCCTCTCAGTGCTAGGGATTCCCGGTTCGAATCCCCATCTGGGTGGAGATTCCATGTTCTCCCCGTGTCAATTGTCAATTGTCAAAAAGTCAATTGAGTTCTCCAAATTGTAGAGTGTGTCTGTGTGAGTGTGTGTGTGCCCAGTGATAGATTGGCGTCCTGTCCTGGGTCTATCTGCCCAGCGCCCGAAACGTTCTCCCCTGGATGGGCATGGGGAACCCACCCGTGACCCTAATAGAGGATAAAGTGGAAGATAATGAATGGATGGATGAATTCTAAAGGCTCACTGGGGCAGTGATGTTGATGAACAGTCTTGAGTTGCTTGGGTGGGGTGGGTTGGGAGGGGTGGGCAAACTGAGACACCTGACTGAGGTTCTGCTATTAGTTTGTGAGCAGGTATTTAAATAGAGGTGAGATCACAAGCAGAGAGAGGGTTGGTCAGCATGTCTGCCTCTCAGCGCTGGGGTTCCAGGTTTGAATCCTGATCTGGGTGGAGTTTCCATGTTCTCCCCGTGTCCGCATGGTTTCCTCCGGGTTCTCTGGTTTCAGAGAACCTGAATCCATCCATTATCTTCTGCTTTTTCCTCTACTAGGGTCATGGGGGGGGGGGGTGACACCCATCCAGGGGAGAACGTTTCGGGCGCTGGGCAGATACACCCAGTACAGAGCACCAATCTATCGCTGGACACACACTCACTCACACACACTCTATATGGGGCAATTTGGAGAACTCAATTGACTTGATCCATGTTTTTTGGACTGTGGGAGGAAACCGGAGAACCCGGAGGAAACCCACGCGGACACGGGGAGAACATGGAAACTCCACCCAGATTGGGATTTAAACCGGGAATCCCTAGCGCTGAGAGGAGAACATGGTAAACCACTAAGCCAGCTTTTAGAATACTTTTCTTATTTTGCCTCAAATGCCAAGTCGGACTAACAACCCAGCCGAGCTATACGTCTACAATTATGTAACCGATTCTAAACATATGACGGGAAATACATGCTGCATGGTCCGCGGCGCGACCTCTGCACAGGTTCACCAGTTTTAATAACAACTGCAGGGCATGTGAAGGCTGAGGTTAGAATGCAAGGTCAGCTCGCAGCACATGGTTAAGGTTTCAGGATTACATTAGGAGGGTGTAAAATGTCAGGGTGAATGGATTCAGTGATGCGACACCATTACAGGTCAGTGGACGACATGACTTCATCAGTTCGGGATTTTGACTCGTGTGTGGGACCATGAGAGCCAGGGGTGACAGCCTGGATGCAAAAATCTGTAGATATTTTATACGACGTGTACGTCAATTAAACGTATACATTAAACGTATACACTCCGTTCTTTCATTTCCACTTAAGTGTAAGATGAATGGTGGCTTAGTGGCTTAGTGGTTGGCACGTTCTCCTCTTAGCTCTAGGGATTCCCGGTTCGAATCCCCATCTGGGTGGAGTTTCCACGTTCTCCCCGTGTCCGCGTGGGTTTCCTCCGGGTTCTCCGGTTTCCTCCCACAGTCCAAAAACATGGATCAAGTCCATTGAGTTCTCCAAATTGCCCCATATAGAGTGTGTGAGTGAGTGAGTGTGTGTCCAGTGATAGATTGGCGTCCTGTCCTGGGTGTATCTGCCCAGCGCCCGAAACGTTCTCCCCTGGATGGGCATGAAGAACCCCCCACGCGACCCTGATATAGGATAAAGCGGAAGATGATGGATGGATGGATGGAATTGTATGAAATGTCTGAGTATGTTGTATTATCATTATTATCAATCTCATCCATTCATTATCTTCCACTTTATCCTATATTAGGGTCGTGGGGGGGGGGTTCCCCATGCCCATCCAGGGGAGAACGTTTCAGGCGCTGGGCAGATACACCCAGGACAGGATGCCAATCCATCGCTGGGTACACACTCACTCACACAGACACACTCTATATGGGGCAATTTGGAGAACTCAATTGACCTCGATCCATGTTTTTGGACTGTGGGAGGAAACCGGAGAACCCGGAGGAAACCCACGCGGACACGGGGAGAACACGGAAACTCAGATTGGGATTCAAACCGGGAATCCCTAGCGCTGAAAGGAGAACATGCCAACCACTAAGCCACCGTGCCACCATCACCTCTTAAAAAGAATAAGACTTGATGACCTCATGATCATGATGATCTATAGACCTATAGAGTCAGATCAGACATGATGGATTATGAGTATGTTCCCCATGTCCATCCAGGGGAGAACGTTTCAGGAGATACAGCAAGGGCAGGGTGCTAATTCATCACTGGGCACACGCTCACGCACACACACACACTATGTGGGGCAATTTAAAGCATTCAATTTACCTTGAATCCATGTTATTGGATGGTGGGAGAAACCTGGAGCACCTGGAAAAAACTCAGACGGAGAGAACATGCAAACTCCACCCAGATTGGGATCCGAACCTGCACCGAGAGGCAGATGTACTAACCACACACCACAATGCTGCCTTACAGTAAATATCCATCCATTATCTTCCTCTTTATCCTCTATTAGGGTTGCGGGGGGGTTCCCCATGACCATCCAGGGGAGAACGTTTCGAGCACTGGGCAGATACACCCAGGACAGGATGTCAATCCATCGCTGGGTACACACTCACTCACACACACACACACACTCTATATGGGGCAATTTGGAGAACTCATTTGACCTCGATCCATGTTTTTGGACTGTGGGAGGAAAGCGGAGAACCCGGAGGAAACCCACGTGGACACGGGGAGAACACGAAAACTCCACCCAGATTGGGATCCAAACCTGCACCGAGAGGCAGATGTACTAACCACTACATCAACATGCTGCCTTATATTAAATATTCATCCATCCATTATCTTCCTCTTTATCCTCTATTAGGGTCGTGGGGGGGGTTCCCCATGCCCATCCAGGGGAGAACGTTTCGGGCGCTGGGCAGATAGACCCAGGACAGGGCGCCAATCTATCACTGGGCACACTCTCACTCACACAGACACACTCTATATGGGGCAATTTGGAGAACTCAATTGACTTGATCCATGTTTTTGGACTGTGGGAGATAACCGGAGAACCCGGAGGAAACCCACGCGGACACGGGGAGAACACGGAAACTCCACCCAGATGGGGATCCGAACCTGCACTGAGAGGCAGATGTACTAACCACTACACCACCATGCTGCCTTATATTAAATATCCATCCATCCATTATCTTCCTCTTTATCCTCTATTAGGGTTGCGGGGGGGTTCCCCATGCCCATCCAGGGGAGAACGTTTCGGGCGCTGGGCAGATACACCCAGGACAGGATGCCAATCCATCGCTGGGTACACACTCTATATGGGGCAATTTGGAGAACTCAATTGACTTGATCCATGTTTTTGGACTGTGGGAGATAACCGGAGAACCCGAAGGAAACCCACGCGGACATGGGGAGAATACGGAAACTCCACCCAGATGGGGATCCGAACCTGCACTGAGAGGAAGATGCACTAACGATTCACCCCATCGAATCTAAAGATGGCAATTGTTTGTGCCGTTCTTGGGCCGGTGTCTCTGTAATCCTCGGAACCCTGACTAACGTCTTCATTACGCCCGCCGGTGGAACCTCTCGCAGAACAGCGCATGTGTCCTCTGATAGAAATGAACCTTAATGAAATAGCTGAAGTGTTTCTACTTCATAAACTTCAGCCTCAACCTCCTCTCTGATATCCTTCATCAGCACCTGCATCGGAAATTTGATCAGCGGTCTCTGCGCCGGATGCTAATTCACTAATGTTTGTACTTGGGGCTCATAATTCACAGAGAGTAAATTATGATTCGATGGTTGCAGGAGAATTACTCAGGGGTATTTATGAATCCGTTCCATCCTCTCACAGACCTCAGAACGGCCATAAAAATAAGCTATGGCTGCGAAACGCGGGCCAGAAGATAATCAATTCGGACTTAACATTTGTAAACCACATTTATTCCACATTGAGACCCAGGGTTGCCAAGTCTATAGATTACATTTACATTTACATACATACAAAGCCACTCAGGGTTGGCCAAAGCGTCCCTGAAGCAATGAGGGTGAAGGGTCTTGCTGAAGGACCCATCCATCCATTATCTTCTGCTTTATCCTCTATTAGGGTCACGGGGGGAAGGGGGGGGGGTTCCCCATGCCCATCCAGGGGAGATCGTTTCCGGCGCTGGGCAGATACACCCAGGACAGGGCGCCAATCTATCGCTGGGCACACACTCACTCACTCACACAGACACACTCTATATGGGGCAATTTGGAGAACTCAATTGACACGTTTTTGGACTGTGGGAGGAAACCGGAGAACCCGGAGGAAACCCACGTGGACACGGGGAGAACGTGGAAACTCCACCCAGATGGGGATTCGAACCGGGAATCCCTAGCGCTGAGAGGAGGACGTGCTAAACCACTAAGCCACCGTGCCGCCCTCACCTTCATTTTCATTCATTCATTCCTTATCTTCTGCTTTATCCTCTATTAGGGTCGCGGGGGGTTCACACACTCACTCACACAGACACACTCTACTATATGGGGCAATTTGGAGAACTCAATTGACATGTTTTTGGACTGTGGGAGGAAACCGGAGAACCCGGAGGAAACCCACGCGGACACGGGGAGAACTAGGGACACACTCACTCACACAGACACACTCTATATGGGGCAATTTGGAGAACTCAATTGACTTGATCCATGCTTTTGGACTGTGGAAGGAAACCGAAGAACCCGGAGGAAACCCACACGGACCCACGCGCAGCACTAGGGATTCCCGGTTCGAATCCCCATCTGGGTGGAGTTTCCATGTTCTCCCCGTGTCCGCGTGGGTTTCCTCCAGGTTCTCCGGTTTCCTCCCACAGTCCAAAAACATGGATCAAGTCAATTGAGTTCTCCAAATTGCCCCATATAGAGTGTGTGTGTGTGAGTGAGTGTGTGCCCAGCGATGGATTGGCGCCCTGTCCTGGGTCTATCTGCCCAGCACCCGAAACGTTCTCCCCTGGATGGGCATGGGGAACCCCCCGCGACCCTAATAGAGGATAAAGTGGGAGATAATGAATGAAAATGGAGGTGTGGGCGGCACGGTGGCTTAGTGGTTTAGCATGTTCTCCTCTCAGCGCTAGGGATTCCCGGTTCGAATCCCAATCTGGGTGGAGTTTCCATGTTCTCCCCGTGTCCGCGTGGGTTTCGTCCAGGTTCTCCGGTTTCCTCCCACAGTCCAAAAACATGGATTAAGTCAATTGAGTTCTCCAAATTGCCCCATATAGAGTAGAGTGTGTGTTCGCTGATGTGAGTAAGGCCAGTGATAGATCCCTGTCCTGGGTGTATCTGCCCAGCGCCCGAAACATTCTCCCCTGGATGGGCATGGGGAACCCCCCCCCCCCCCCCGCGAACCTAATAGAGGATAAAGCAGAAGATAATGAATGAATGAATGAATGATCATTAACTGAGAGACTTCAGCACAGTTTAGCAGAATACTTTTGGCACCACGAACTAAAACATTCAAACAATAAAAGGTGGGAACTGTAGAGTTTTCTCGCTCACAATCTTATTCAGTGTTTTTTTTTTAATTTACGCAAAACTATAAGACGACACGTAAAATTAAACTGTTTGATTCTGCTGCCATCTTGTGTTCAGACAGGATAACTACACAATAGATCAACTAGAAGTTTTTCTCAAGTTGGGAATTCATTCATTCATTCATTATCTTCCGCTTTATCCTCTATTAGGGTCGCGGGGGGTTCCCCATGCCCATCCAGGGGAGAACGTTTCAGGGGCTGGGCAGATAGACCCAGGACAGGACGCCAATCTATCGCTGGACACACACTCACTCACACACACACACACACTCTATATGGGGCAATTTGGAGAACTCAATTGACTTGCTCCATGTTTTTGGACTGTGGGAGGAAACCGGAGAACCCGGAGGAGACCAACACGGACACGGGGAGAACATGGAAACTCCACCCAGATGGGGATTCGAACCGGGAATCCCTAGCGCTGAGAGGAGAACATGCTAAACCACTAAGCCACCGTGCCGCCCAAGTTGGGAATTATAGTGTTTAAATAAGACAATAAAAAATAAATCACAGAACAGGCCTATAATTAAAAATACAATAGAAGGGCTTCTTCATTTTAAAAACCCGTATTAAGTTCCTGTAACGTAAAAGCAAAATCAGTTAATTAAAAATACGTTATGTTTTTAATTAAAGGCAAAGTAATTAACAGCAGTCTTTATTATGAGCTATTTGGCATGCGAACTTCTTTTACAACATTCATTCATTCATTCATCATCTTCCGCTTTATCCTCTATTAGGGTCGTGGGGGGGTTCCCCATGCCCATCCAGGGGAGAACGTTTCGGGCGCTGGGCAGATACACCCAGGACAGGACGCCAATCCATCGCTGGACACACACTCACTCACACACACACACTCTATATGGGGCAATTTGATGAATTCAATTGACTTGATCCATGTTTTTGGACTGTGGGAGGAAATCGGAGAACCCAGAGGAGACCCACATGGACACGGGGAGAACATGGAAACTCCACCCAGATGGGGATTCGAACCGGGAATCCCTAGCGCTGAGAGGAGAACATGCTAAACCACTAAGCCACCGTGCCGCCACTTTTACAACAACCGCGTCGAAATAATCCAAGTCGTCAAATCAAATTATATTTTATTTTACGATCAACTGGGTGGAGTTTCCATGTTCTCCCCGTGTCCGCGTGGGTTTCCTCCGGGTTCTCCGGTTTCCTCCCACAGTCCAAAAACATGGATCAAGTCAATTGAGTTCTCCAAATTGCCCCATATAGAGTGTGTCTGTGTGTGTGTGTGAGTGTGTGCCCAGCGATGGGTTGGCGTCCTGTCCTGGGTGTATCTGCCCAGCGCCCGAAACGTTCTCCCCTGGATGCGCATGGGGAACCCCCCCCGCGACCCTAATAGAGGATAAAGCAGAAGATAATGGATGAATGAATGTTTTACGATTAAATAAACAGCTCAATCAGTTTTTTTAAAGGTATTATAAAATTGTACACAGATATCACGTTTTTGAGTTTATTGATGCTTTTCGAGCTGTTCTGTAATAATCAGTGCGGTTTTAAAGGGCTAGTTTGTCCGATGTGCCGGGTCGTTGGTTGTGGTAACCGGTTGCTAGGATACCGTTGTGCGTCCTGAGGGAGCGAGCGGTCCGAGCGGATAAGTGGCTCACAAACTTTACTCTGTTCAGTAAATTAAAGTGAAAAATGTCCGACGGCGAGGGCGACGGCGGTCCGACCTCCAGCTTCTTCAGCTACATGGCGGAGGCCGAGCAGCTGTTTCACAAAGGAGACTTCAGCAAAGCCGCTGAAAGCTATTCCACAGTAAGAGCCTCACTGCGCATGCTCGCCTACTAAACGCCTACTAAACTCTGTATGATGTTAGTGTGTGTAGTATGCGTCGTGTTATTCTAATAAGAGATACACGTCATAAATCTGCTAAATACTTCATTAAGGTGTGTGTGTGTGTGTGTGTGTGTGTGTGTGTGTGTGTGTGTGTGTGTGTGTGTTTGTGTGTTTGTGTATATATGTGTGTGTGTTTGTGTGTGTATGTGTTTGTGTGTATATGTGTGTGTGTTTGTTTGTGTGTGTATATGTGTGTGTGTGTTTTTGTGTGTGTATATATATGTGTGTGTGTGTATGTGTGTTTGTTTGTGTGTTTGTGTGTGTATGTGTTTGTGTGTGTATATGTGTGTGTGTTTGTTTGTGTGTGTGTATATGTGTGTGTGTGTGTGTTTGTGTGTGTATGTGTGTTTGTGTTTGTTTGTGTATGTGTTTGTGTGTGTGTGTGTGTGTGTTTGTGTGTGTGTGTTTGTGTGTGTATATGTGTGTGTGTTTGTTTGTGTGTGTATATGTGTGTGTGTCTGTGTGTGTATATATGTTTGTGTGTATGTGTTTTTGTATGTCTGTGTGTATGTGTTTGTGTGTGTATATGTGTGTGTGTTTGTTTCTGTGTGTGTGTGGGTGTGTGTGTGTGTGTTCATGTGTATGTGTGTATTTGTGTGTGTGTTTGTTTGTGTGTGTATGTGTGTTTGTATGTGTGTTTGTGTGTGTGTGTTTGCGTGTGGGTGTGTGTGTTTGTTCATGTGTATATGTGTGTGTGTATATGTGTGTGTGTATTTGTGTGTTTGTGTATATGTGTGTGTGTTTGTGTTTGTGTGTGTATATATGTGTGTGTGTCTGTGTGTGTATATATGTTTGTGTGTATGTGTTTTTGTATGTCTGTGTGTGTGTGTGTGTGTGTGTATATGTGTTTGTGTGTGTGTTTGTGTTTGTATGTCTGTCTGTGTGTGTGTGTGTGTGTTTTGTATGTGTATACGTGAGTGTGTTTCTTTGTGTTTGTGTGTGTGTGTGTTTGTGCGTGTATGTGTTTGTGTGTGTGTTTGTGTGTGTATATGTGTGTGTGTTTGTTTCTGTGTGTGTGTGGGTGTGTGTGTTCATGTGTGTGTGTGTGTTCGTGTGTGTGTTTGTTTGTGTGTGTATGTGTGTTTGTATGTGTGTTTGTGTGTGTGTGTTTGCGTGTGGGTGTGTGTGTTTGTTCGTGTGTGTGTGTGTGTGTGTGTATGTGTTTTTGTATGTCTGTGTGTGTGTGTGTGTTTGTGTGTAAGTGTTTGTGTGTGTGTGTGTGTGTGTGTGTGTGGTTTTTTTGTTTGTATCTGTTTTTTTGTGTGTGTGTGTTTGTGTGTGTATGTGTTTGTGTGTGTATGTGTTTGTGTATATATGTGTGTGTTTGTTTGTGTGTGTGTGTGTTTGTGTGTGTATGTGTGTGTGTTTGTGTGTGTGTGTTTGTTTGTGTATGTGTTTGTGTGTGTATATGTGTGTATATGTGTGTGTGTGTATTTGTTTGTGTATGTGTTTATGTGTGTGTATGTGTTTGTGTGTGTATATGTGTGTTGTGTGTGTATATGTGTGTGTGTGTGTGTGTGTGTGTGTGTGTGTGTGTGTGTGTGACAGGCTCTGTTATTACAGCCAGACGACAGGAACTGTTTGGTTTCCAGATCCAGATGTTTTGTAAAAATGGGGGATCCTGAGAGCGCTCTGATGGACGCAGAGGCCTCCCTCAAACAGAACAAAGAGTTCTTTAAGGTGGGTTTGAAATTGAGCATGTTCTCCTCTCAGCGCTGGAGATCCAGGTTCCAACCCAATCCCACAGTCCATGAACATGGATTCAAGGTGAAATGGCAGCTCTAAATTGCCCCATCTACTTTCTTTTTCTTTACTCACTTGATATAAACGTTACCTATAGCAGCATTATTTTATTATGTATAGCATGACTGTGTTTTGTCATTTTAAATCCATTCATTCATTATCTTTACTTTATCCTCTATTAGGGTCGCGCGGGGGGGGGGGGGGGGGGGGGGGTTCCCCATGCCCATCCAGGGGAGAACGTCTCGGGCGCTGGGCAGATACACCCAGGACAGGACGCCAATCCATCACTGGGCACACACTCACTCACACACACACACCTATATATGGGGCAATTTGGAGAATTCGATTGACTTGATCCAGGCGGCACGGTGGCTTAGTGGTTAGCATGTTCTCCTCTCAGCTCTAGGGATTCCCAGTTCGAATCCCCATCTGGGTAGAGTTCACATGTTCTCCCCGTGTCTGCGTGGGTTTCCTCCGGGTTCTCCGGTTTCCTCCCACAGTCCAAAAACATGGATCAAGCTCAATTGAATTCTCCAAATTGCCCCATATAGAGTGTGTCTGTGTGAGTGAGTGTGTGTGTGTGTGAGTGTGTGCCTAGCGATAGAATGGCACCCTGTCCTCCCCTGGATGGGCATGGGGAACCCCCCCCCCATGACCCTAATAGAGGATAAGGAGGAAGATAATGAATGAATGAAAGAATTGACTTGATCCATGTTTTCAGACTGTGGGAGGAAACCGGAGAACCCGGAGGAAACCCACGCAGACACGGGGAGAACATGGAAACTCCACCCAGATGGGGATTCGAACCGGGAATCCCTAGAGATGAGAGGAGAACATGCTAAACCACTAATTAATTATTTCCTTTATTAAATCTCACTCAGGGTTTGTATCAGAAGGCAGAAGCTCTGTACACGATGGGAGATTTTGAGTTTGCGCTGGTCTTCTACCATCGAGGTCAAAAGCTGCGTCCAGAGTTGCAAGAGTTCAGACTGGGCATCCAGAAAGCTCAGGAGGCCATCAACAACTGTGTGGGGAGTGAGTGCATGTGACCAAAACCTTTATTCATGCCTTCATTCCCTCGTTCTCCCACAACCTTCATTAGATTACAAAACAAAGCTATCATTCCTTCATTCCTAATAAACAGAACGTCTTCGTCCTCTTTCAGGTCCAGCATCTGTGAAGTTGAAGAATACGGGTGACCTTTCCTTCTTCCATAAAACTGATGAGGTAACTCGATTCACGTCCTCTCACTTTCCCTTAAAGATTTGCATTTGTGGACATATATTCCATTCCATCCATCCATCCATTATCGTCCGCTTTATCCTATATTAGGACACGGGGAGAACGTGGGGGGGGGGTTCCCCAGAGGAGATGCCCACTCCAGGGGAGAATATATTCATTTTATCGGGCGCGGTGGGGGTCCCCATGCCATGGGGAGAACAGATACACCCAGGACAGGACGGCAATCTATCGCTGGACACACACTCACACACACAGGTGGGGGGGGGACTCTATATGGGGCAATTTGGAGAACTCAATTGACTTGATCCATGTTTTTGGACTGTGGGAGGAAACCGGAGAACCCGGAGGAAACCCATGTGGACACGGGGAGAACATGGAAACTCCACCCAGATGGGGATTTGAACCTGGAATCCCTAATGCTGAGAGGAGAACATGCTAAACCACTAAGCCACCGTGCCACCCTTTGTGGAAGTATAATTTAGTATTATTAAGAGTAGATCAGGTTCGAATCCTGATCTGCGTGGAGTTTCCATGTTCTCCTTGTGTGCTGGGTTTCCACTCCCCCCATATAGAGGGTTGTGTGACCTATGGGCGCCCTTCTTCCCCATGGGGAACCCCCCGCGACCCTAATATAGAGCGGAAGATGTGGATGTGTGACAAAAACACACTGTGTGTGTGTGTCCAGTGATAGATTGGCGCCCTGTCCTGGGTGTATCTGCCCAGCGCCCGAAACGTTCTCCCCTGGATGGGCATGGGGAACCCCACTTGCGACCCTAATAGAGGATAAAGCGGAAGATGATGGATGAATGAATTTAGAGCTGCCATTTCACCTTGAATCCATGTTCATGGACTGTGGGAGGAAACCCTCGCGGACACGCGGAGAACTCAGATCAGGTCAACTCAGATCAGGGTCTCCTCTCAGTGCTGGATCTCCAGCACTGAGAGGAGAACATGCTCAATTTCAAACCCACCTTAAGGAACTCTTTGTTCTGTTGTTCTGAGGTGTGTCCAAACTTTTGACTGGCACTGTACGTGGTACAAGGAGGTGTGACTAATTAAATGGCCAGTGAGTGTATACCTCATGCACATTTGTGTTTGTTTAAAGATGAAAAAGACTCGAGTGAAGCCATTTATTCATGTCCCGAAGAAAGAGCCGAAACCCCGAACTCCAAAGTCCGCCAAGAGTGAGAGAACCGCCAAGCAGCTGCTGGGGGAACTGTACACGGACAAGGAGTACCTGGAGAAGTTGCTTAAAGACGAGGGTGAGCATGAACATGAGCACGAACATGAGCACGGCCTGCAGGCTTCTCCGTTTCCATCCGGATCAGTTTTCTTAGCGACGGCTGTTTGTGGCAGAGCTGATTAAAGGTAAGCTGCGGAGTGGAGAGAAGCTGCAGGATCTGATCCAGGGCTGTATTTCTTATCTGGACACACGGACTGAGTTCTGGCAGCAGCAGAAACCCATCTACGCTCGCCAGCATAACCAAAAGCTCCTGGAACAACAATGGGCCCGCTCCCGGCAATGCACGCCTTCCGACCCCACGCACTACATCCTCAAAAGCCTGGAGGAGATCGATAGAGGTGAAGAGCTTGACATGAAATATTCATAGTGGTCAGCATGTTCGCCTCTCGGTGCTGGAGGTTCAAATCCCAATCTTAGTGGAGTTTCCATGTTCTCCCCATCTTTGGTGTTATTATTAAAAAAAAAAAAAAAAATATAGATATAAAATATATATATATATATATATATATATATATATATATATATATATATATTCATTCCAGGGTCGCGGTGGGGTTCCCCATGCCCATCCAGAGGAGAACGTTTCAGGCGCTGGGCAGATACACCCAGGACAGGACGCCAATCTATCGCTGGACACACACTCACTCACACAGACACGCACACATACACATTCTATATGGGGCAATTTGGAGACCTTAATAGATTTGATCCATGTTTTTGGACTGTGGGAGGAAACCAGAGAACCCGGAGGAAACCCACGCGGACACGGGGAGAACATGGAAACTCCACCCAGATGGGGATTCGAACCGGGAATCTCTAGTGCTGAGAGGAGAACATGCCAACCACTAAGCCACCGTATATATATATATATATATATATATATATATATATATATATATATATATATATACACCCATCCATTATCTTCTGCTTCATCCTCTATTAGGGTCGCGGGGGGGGTGGGGTTTCCCATGCCCATCCAAGGGAGGACGTATCGGGTGCTGGGCAGATAGACCCAGGACAGGACGCCAATCCATCGCTGGGCACACACTCACTCACACAGACACACTCTATATGGGGCAATTTGGAGAACTCAATTGACTTGATCCATATTTTTGGACTTTGGGAGGAAACCAGAGAATCCGGAGGAAACCCACGCGGACACGGGGAGAACATGGAAACTCCACCCAGATGGGGATTCGAACCGGGGATCCCTAGTGCTGAGAGGAGAACGTGCCAACCACTAAGCCACCGTATATATATATATATATATATATTATATTATATTCCTGCAGATATGGTTGTGATTTTGTGTTTTGCAGCTCTGACTGCAGGTAATGCAGAGAGCAGTTTAAAGAAGGCAAGAGAGACGTTGAAGAAGATGCAGTCCTGGTCTGAGGAGACTCTACCCAACAAGGCTGAGCTTCTGGGAAACCTGTACAGCTG
>JAFMOC010000599.1:17500-70000 GCA_019802505.1 Corydoras sp. C115 | reverse complement strand
CTTTAGGAATCACTAAAATTCATCTGGTTTTTGTTTGCTGGTTAGTATCAGTCCTTAGTATCAGTCCTTAGTATCAGTCCTTTACACGCCGTATGACTGAAGGTATGTAGATATCAGTGTTGGGACGTCAGGGCCTTCAGGGCCTTCTCTGCTGGTCTAAAGTTCTCTGAATCACAGACTGGTGTTAATTATATTTTATCCATGAATACTTATTAAATATTGAATACTCTGCTCGCCTCCTTTCATAGCGTTTCCCTGGTTACGCTGCTTCCAGACGTGTATTTTCTCATTCATTCATTCATCATCTTCCGCTTTATCCTATATTAGGGTCGCGGGGGGGGGTTCCCCATGCCCATCCAGTGGAGAACGTTTCGGGCGCTGGGCAGATACACCCAGGACAGGGCGCCAATCTATCGCTGGGCACACATACACTCACACACACACTCTATATGGGGCAATTTGGAGAACTCAATTGACTTGATCCATGTTTTTGGACTGTGGGAGGAAACCGGAGAACCCGGAGGAAACCCACGCGGACACGGGGAGAACATGGAAATATTATTATTAATAAAATATTTAATAATTGTCCATCAAACTGCTGTTTCAACCAATCAGATTTTGTGTTGACCACACCAAGGCTTCAGTCGTGTGGACATTTTCAGTTAATTAAAATGCTGAATACGGGCGGCACGGTGGCTTAGAAGTTAGCATGTTCTCCTCTCAGCACTAGGGTGGAGTTTCCATGTTCTCCCCGTGTCTGTGTGGGTTTCCTCCGGGTTCTCCGGTTTCCTCCCACAGTCCAAAAACATGGAACAAGTCAATTGAGTTCTCCAAATTGCCCAATATAGAATGTGTATGCGTGCGTGTCTGTGTGAGTGAGTGTGTGCCCAGCGATAGATGGGCGCCCTGTCCTGGGTGTATCAGCCCAGCGCCCGAAACGTTCTCCCCTGGATGGGCATGGGGAAACCCCCCCCCCCCCTTTTTAATTGAGCTAATTTAATTCTTTTTAAGGGAAAAAAGGCAGATGGATTTTGTACAGTAATCAGGATTTAAACAGGATTTTTGGTCAGGGTTATTTACCTTAATAATATTATAACTTAATGAGGCTATTTTTGGTGATTTTTTTTTCTGGCTACAAGAGCATCTACCTGTGAGCATTACTCATTTAACTTGGATTTAACTTACTAGGCCTCGGTGTGAAATGCACAGCCTGCCACTAATAGATACCTATAGTACATCATTAAACTCATAACCACGGCTTTCTTTTGTGTTTCATTTGTGAAACGTTCCTGACTCTGAACATGTTTACATTCAGGGCATTTAGCGAATGATTCGATATGAAACAAACTCTGAAAGCAGTCATGAGACCGGCTGAGCAGGTTACACTAACACCGTGCGGGTTCATAAAACTGTTAAGATTGTGTACGTGACATGAAAACGAGTCGTCTGTGGCTGAGCGAAAAATCTGATTACTCAGCACCAGTTCTAAAAACGTTCACCTTTCACCTAATATCACTAAAGTCTGTTTACAGTATTTTACAACACCTCCGAGAAAACCCTGAGTTTCAGAAGTCATACTTATTGCATCTGCTTTAGAGAAAGCTTCAGCTAGAGGGACTGTTTTTGACAAAGTGAGCTCAGAGTGGGGTGGCATTGTTGCATAGGGGTTTTCACGTGTACTCTGCACTCTCTGTATACTTTTCAAAGTCCCTGTTATGTAGTTTTATCCTATTAGGGTCGCAGGGGAGAACGTTTCGGGCGCTGGGCAGATACACCCAGGACAGGGCGCCAAACTATCACTGGACACTCACACACACACACACACTCTATATGGGGCAATTTGGAGAACTCAATTCACTTGATCCATGTTTTTGGACTGTGGGAGGAAACCGGAGAACCCGGAGGAAACCCACGCAGACACGGGGAGAACATGGAAACTCCACCCAGATGGGGATTCGAACCGGGAATCCCTAGCGCTGAGAGGAGAACATGCCAACCACTAAGCCACCGTGCCGCCATGATACATATATTCATTCATTCATTCATTATCTCCCGCTTTATCCTCTATTAGGGTCACGAGGGGGTTCCCCATGCCCATCCAGGGAGAACGTTTCGGGCGCTGGGCAGATACACCCAGGACAGGACGCCAATCTATCACTGGACACACACTCACTCACACAGACACACTCTATATGGGGCAATTTGAAGAATTCAATTGACTTGATCCATGTTTTTGGACTGTGGGAGGAAACCGGAGAACCCGGAGGAAACCCACGTGGACACGGGGAGAACATGGAAACTCCACCCAGATTGGGATTCGAACCGGGAATCCCTAGCGCTGAGAGGAGAACATGCTAAACCACTAAGCCGCCCGGAGTGAAAAAATATAGTTCATAATAAACTTTATAATCTCTGAGCTTTAGTAATGTGATGGTGTTTTTTTTGTCCAGCAGATCGTTGTGCTTTGACGACAGTTGACTGAAACTGAAGTGTGATGTGGGATTGTGTAATTTCCTAATCTGAAAATCTTCCTTTCTTGCAACAGCGCTTTTTAATATTACTGAAAAACAACCTGATGAGAAATATGAATCCTGAACACAATCTACCCAACACTGATACTGCTGAGTCAGTGACACCAAACCTATTTCTGGATATATTAAATGAGAAACTGCAGTCTGAAGGCCGAATGAAGCTTTCTATATGATTGTGACATGATTCAAAATACTTTAATCCAGATGTACAATACCAAAGTTTGGACACACACCCCTCTTGCTCCATCCTCTATTTCCTCCACTTACAATTACATTTACAATTACATTTACATTTACATTTGGTCATTCAGCAGACGCTTTTATCCAAAGCGACTTACAAATGAGAACACCACAAGTCAGAAGCCATGGAGAAAACCAACTATACTGTAAATTTATCAAACCTGATTGGTATTCGAAGCTGCGCCCCCCCCCTCCCCTTTTTATTTATTTTTTTTATAACAGGTATTAAGGGCGGCACAGTGGCTTAGTGGTTAGCACGTTCTCCTCTCAGCACTAGGGATTCCCGGTTCGAATCCCCATTTGGGTGGAGTTTCCATGTTCTCCCCGTGTCCGCGTGGGTTTCCTCCGGGTTCTCCGGTTTCCTCCCACAGTCCAAAAACATGGATCAAGTCAATTGAATTCTCAAAATTGCCCCATATAGAGTGTGTATGTGTGAGTGAGTGTGTGCCCAGCGATGGATTGGCGCCCTGTCCTGGGTCTATCTGCCCAGCGCCCGAGACGTTCTCCCCTGGATGGGCATGGGGAACCCCACCGCGACCCTAATAGAGGATAAAGCGGGAGATAATGAATGAATGAATAACAGGTATTTGCGTCTTAAGTAGTTTCTTAAAACTGTTTAGTGATTCTGCCTTACGGACAGAGTTGGGAAGATCGTTCCACCATTTTGCAGTGGAGAACGCCACGGAGTGAGAATCAGCTCCTCGGTGAGGTGGAACCGCCAGGCGGCCATCATCACCGGAGCGAAGTGAACGAGTCGGAGTGTATTTTGAAAAGATAGAGTGAAGGTAGGAGGGGGACGATCCAGAAATGGTTCTTTATGCCTTATCACTGTATGTTCTGTATGCCTTATGACTTATCATATAGATGGACTTTGTAGTTCTACAATTACAGACTGTAGTCCATCTGTGTTCTTTGTTGTTGTTAGAACCCCTGTTGGTTCTCAGGAGCATCACAGAACAGGTATCATTTGGGTGGTGGATTGTTTATGGTCGGTTCTGCAGTGACACTGATGTGGTGAGTGTATCAAAACAGACTAAAAAGCCATAAAAAGGCACACAGGGGTATAAATGTTTGGGAATCGTGTATTCCAGAGGACGAGAAGGTTATTAGAAATAAAATAAAAAATCACGGCGGCACGGTGGCTTAGTGGTTAGCACGTTCGCCTCTCAGCGCTAGGGATTCCCGGTTCGAATCCCCATCTGGGTGGAGTTTCCATGTTCTCCCCGTGTCCGTGTGGGTTTCCTCCGGGTTCTCCGGTTTCCTCCCACAGTCCAAAAACATGGATCAAGTTAATTGAGTTCTCTAAATTGCCCCATATAGAGTGTGTGTGTGTGTGTGTGTGAGTGAGTGTGTGCCCAGCGATGGATTGGCGCACTGTCCTGGGTCTATCTGCCCAGCGCCTGAAACGTTCTCCCCTGGATGGGCATGGGGAACCCCACCGCGACCCTAATAGAGGATAAAGCGGGAGATAATGAATGAATGAAAATAAAAAATAAAAAATCAAGGTCGACTATCAGTGTGTTAGTGTGAGTCCAGCAGCCCCGAGTCTGGTGTATAAACGGGGAGCAGGCAGAAATGTGAAACGCAGCAGTGTAAATGAAATGTCTGTGTTTTTTCCCTAATTACAGAATACACGACGTTATTAATGAGACACGATGATTAAGACAACTCTCCGTCATTGCGTCTCGATCGCGTCAGCGCGATTTGCCCGTGCGCGCCTTTCGCCGGTGATTACGGTAATTCCAGTGGGCACGTCCTCTTGTGCGCGGCGGCGTGTTGAAGAGAGGGCGCGTGTGTGCTCGCGGGGACGCTTTCTCTCTTTCTCGTCGCTCTTCGGTTCGAACCCGCAGCCGCTTCTCATCCGGAGCCAGGCGCCGCAGTCTGCAGTCGGGACGCCTGACGGAGGGCGAGCGGAGCTCGGACACTTTCCACCTTCAAAACCCCGCGGTGAGGCGACGCGAGGCGACGCGACACGAGCCGAGCGCTTCTCTGAACCGTCTAGCGCGTGCAACCGAACCGAACCCCCCGCTCCTCGAAGTCGGGATTATAGTGAGTCGACTCGGAGCCGCTCTGTTAATTAGACCGAGGTGTGCGGGGGGGGGACGCGGGTGGCCCGCGGGCCGAGCACGTTGTCTTTCTGTGGGGCAGCCACTCCCAACCCCCCCCCCCCTTCCCCCCGGTTCTCTCTCTGAATCCGTTATTTCTTGGCGCAAATTGTTTATAATGTTATTAATTCTCGGCCTCGCGAGGCGGGTTTTGTTTGGTTGTTTTTAATAGCGTGCGGGCCGCGTTGTGTGTGAGATTCAGGAACTTCAGCGCCTCGCTTTTTCTGCGTCGTCATCACTTTTTTTTTTTTTTTTTTTTTTTTTTTTTCTCCGGGGCTTCGTCTCTTTGTCTGTGGCGGGTTGCACCGCGCGAACCCGGCCGAGCAGCGCGGCCCTAAAGCGCCCTGAGCGGAGAGCCAGCCGACACAAAGGAGCGGCCCGCCCGCCGCGTGTGCAGGTGCTGCCGCCTCACCCCCCCCCCCCCCGATACATTTGGAGGGCGGCATGGTGTCTTAGTGGTTTAGCACGTTCTCCTCTCTGCGCTAGGGATTCCCTGGTTCGAATCCCCATCTGGGTGGAGTTTCCATTTTCTCCCCGTGTCCGCGTGGGTTTCCTCCGGGTTCTTCGCTTTCCTCCCGCAGTCCAAAAACATGGATCAAGTCAATTGAGTTCTCCAAATTGCCCCATATAGAGTATGTCTGTGTGAGTGAGTGTGTGTCCAGTGATAGATTGGCGCCCTGTCCTGGGTGTATCTGCCCGGCGCCCGAAACGTTCTCCCCTGGATGGACATGGGGAACCCCCCCCCTTCCCTCGACCCTAATAGAGGATAAAGTGGAAGATAATGGATGGATGGATATGCGTGTGAGGGCGGCATGGTGTCTTAGTGGTTTAGCACGTTCTCCTCTCAGTGCTAGGGATTCCCGGTTCGAATCCCCAATCTGGGTGGAGTTTCCATCTTCTCCCCGTGTCTGCGTGGGTTTCCTCCGGGTTCTTCGCTTTCCTCCCGCAGTCCAAAAACATGGATCAAGTCAATTGAGTTCTCCAATTTGCCCCATATAGTGTGTCTGTGTGAGTGTGTGCCCAGTGATAGATTGGTGCCCTGTCCTGGGTGTATCTGCCCAGCGCCCGAAATGTTCTCCCCTGGATGGGCATGGGGAACCCCACCGCGACCCTAATAGAGGATAAAGTGGAAGATAATGGATGGATGGATATGCGTGTATGGTGTCATACATGGTGTCTTAGTGGTTTAGCATGTTCTCCTCTCAGCGCTAGGGATTCCCGGTTCGAATTCCCCATCTGGGTGGAGTTTCCATGTTCTCCCCGTGTCCGCGTGGATTTCCTCCGGGTTCTCCGGTTTCCTTCCATTGGTCATTTAGCAGAGGCTTTTATCCAAAGCGACTTACAAGAGCAATGAGAGTTAAGGGTCTTGCTCAAAGACCCACGCTGGTAACTTCAGTGGATCTGGGATTTGAACCCACAACCTTCAGATTGAGAGCCCAACACCCTGACCACTGGACTACCACGGCCAAGGGTCTGAGCAAGACCCTTAACCCTCATTGCTCCAGGGATGCTGTGATTAACCCTGTGCTCACCTTGTAAGTCGCTTTGGATAAAAAGTGTCCTCTCAATGTGGCTTAGTGGTTGGCACGTTCTCCTCTCAGCGCTAGGGATTCCCGGTTCGAATCTATGAACTTCCATCCATCCATTATCTTCTGCTTTATCCTCTGTGGGGAAGGGGGGAGGTTCCCCCATGCCCATCCAGGCGAGAACGTTTCGGGCACTGGGCAGATACACCCAGGACAGGATGCCAGTCTATTGCTGGGCACACACTCACTCACACAAACACACTCTATATGGGGCAATTTGGAGAATTCAATTGACTTGATCCATGTTTTTTGGACTGTGGGAGGAGACCGGAGAACCCGGAGGAAACCCACAGGGAGAACATGGAAACTCCACCCGGATTGGGATTCGATCCGGGAATCCCTTACGCTGAGAGGCAAATGTGCCGACCACTAAGCCACCGTGCCGCCCAATTTATGTACTTATTTGGGGCAACTATTAGTGTGAATCTATCAGCCCTGATTCTGGTGCAGGCAGAAATTTGAAACGTAGCAGCGTAAAGGAAAAGGTCTGGGCAAAAATCGAAGCATACATGACGTTATTGGTGACGTTGTCTAATTTACAGGTCAATAATACATCCATAATATTCACTCAGGGGTTAATCCTAATTAACTAATTGATCTACTTATAAAGCCACAGTGTGATTTAGTCACCACTCACCACAGTCTAAATATACTACACAAGTTTGAGCTTTTATGAACCTAATTTATCCTTTAAACTTCTTTTACTGACCACTTTAGATCCAACAATGCATCAGAAACATTATTTTAGAAATAAACAGACTTAAAAGCCGTAAAAAGAGACACAACGGTGTAAATGTTTAGCAGTAATGTATTCCAGTGGATGAGAAGGTCGTGTTTTATTTATTAGAAATAAAAAAATTGAGGGCAGCTATTAGTGCGAGTCCAGCAGCCCTGATTCTTTTGAAACGTAGCAGGTTATGAAAAATGTCTGTGCTTCCGCAAAAATGAAAGCATACATAGTGTTATTGGTGACGTTGCATAATTTGCAGGTCAATAATACAGCCATGATATTTACTCATGGGTTAATCCGACTAATTTATCTACTCATTAAGTCCGAGTGTCATTTACTGACCCCCGACTTCAGCCGTGGATCTTTAATACCAGTGTGCAGATTTGCAAAGAAAGATCCTGTTTTTTTTTTTTTTTTTTTTTTTTTTTTTTTTTTTTTTTTTAAATAATTTTTTTTTTTCTCTTAATAAATGGTTCCCGTCTAAACGGAAGAACTGCACTCAAGTCCACTCAAAATGCTGAAGTTTGCATTGTGTATTAACAGGAACATGGGTCAGCTGATGTCCTTCGTGGGTGTATTTCTAACCCCCCCCCCCCCTTTCTCTTGAGCCACATGTCCGTATGCATGCTTGTGCAACGCTGACCAGAACTGGGTACACAATGAAAGTACACCAGTGGGCTGTTTGTGGACAGCGCAGATATTCGAGACATGCCAGAGCGGCGGCGCTGTAGTCGTCGTCCCTGTGCCGTCGACTCCGTCGTTACGCCCGCTCATAATGTTTGCCTGACCTGCTCTTTAAAAGTATTCTAAAAATGAGAATTTGCATACCGATGGTACTGCGTCCGATTTCAAGCCAGTTTTTTATTTACATATCAGCATTCCATTTAGGAGTTCAATTCGAGAGAACGTTCTCTCTGGTGGAATTGTGAGGTTGAGATCCAGATGGAAGGAATTTGGGGAATAAATAATCTGAAACTTAGCAGGAGTCAAAACGATGATTCCATACGTTAGTAGTTTCATCAGAACTTTTAAAAACCTGAAATCCCCTGACCCGGTGTATATGTATATAGGGTGTGGTAGCTCAGTGGTCAGGGTGTTGTGCTATCAATCTGAAGGTTGGGGGTTCAAATCCCAGCTCCACTGAAGTTACCATTGAGGGTCCTTGAGCAAGACCCTTAACCCTCATTGCTCCAGGGATGTTCTGATGAACCCTGTGCTCACCTTGTCAGTCGCTTTGGATAAAAGTGTCCAATAAATGACCAAATGTAATATCCAGTCACTGACCTCTTTAGTAAATGTTTACTTGTTTTGTTCTACTCAATGTTTATTTGATCAGTTCCACTCTCATACTCCCCGCTACTCTGTTGGACAATTGTCAGGACCGTCGCAGAGCAGACGTTAATTGGGTGGTGTATGATGCTCAGCACTGCAGTGACCAACACCATTTTACAGTGTAACATGGTGAGAACACAGAGAAATTAATGAGATGAAATTAATCAGTTTATCTGATTGAAGTTTGACTTAAATGAATTTAATTGTAATTTTCTTTGTAAAACTTGATTGTTTACACAACCTGTGTCTTGGTGTTCTATCATGGTAACGATGTCCGACCTCTCAAGGAGGGCGAGTCTCCCGCTGCGCCGTGAACCTCATTTCATTCTATTAAAATTGGTATTAAAACACCAACAGTTTTTCCTGGCCGCTGTCTCTTCAGCCTGTTCTATAGAGGTTTAGGCTTAAAACACTGCAACAAATGTACCATTTGTAAAGTAAATGGATCGATAAACTTGATGGTGGTGGTAGTTTGATTAAGGACCCTTATGCCCTGAAGGTCCCCGGTTCGATTCCCGGTCCCACCAAGTGCTCTTGCACCTTATCCCAATTACTCCCAGGGCACCATGTACAGTGCTGCCCACCGCTCCGGGCATGTGTGCCCATCTCACTAGTGTGTGTATGTGTTTCGCTGCTGGAATGGGGTCAAGGTGAAGGACCATTTCCTCTGTGTGTAAGCTCAGTGCTGTAGGCGAAACGGATCAGAAAACAAATGGACTGCAGTCTGTAATTGAGGAACCATGAAGTGCATCTATGAATAAGTGGAACTTACTTATTACTTATATATAGCAAAGAGGTGCTGGTTATACACCCCCCCCCCCTTCCCCAGTTAAGGAGCTTTTCGGATAAATTTTTTTATAATTAATTTAAATGTTCTAATAAAAAGATCCTATACATACTTTTAAACCTGTGATTATACAGTCTATATTTTATTATTTACACGTAGTAAATAAGAGTTCCACAGAAATATCGTTAGTGTTTGTTATATGTAGAATTCTTTAAGAACTGTTGTGACCTGTTTGGTTTGTTCTCCATTTTGCTTTGGTTTGTCAGTGACTTGGGTATTCTTACCATGAAATGGAGCTACACCAAAAGCAGGGGGTGGAGATGAGGGGGGGGCAGTGTGAAAGAAAGAAGGAAAGCCAGATGGGGCCTGCTGCTTTTTTTTTTATGTAATCAACAGGTTTGTGTGATTCAGCTGTTACGGCTCCAGAGCAGCTCTGCTGTAAACTGTTATGTTCTGTTGTGTACGCAGGCCGTTCATTTGAAGGTTTGGTGATTCTCCCGAAATCAAATGCTGTTTAGTTCATTTGCAGTTTAACCTCAATGCAGCACAAAGCTTGACATAAAGCAAGATAAAGTTCTAAACTACTTAAACGTGATTTTGAAAGTAAAAATATAAATAATGGTATTGTGTACGTCAGCCATGCGACTCTGATTGGGTACGTGTCTCATCAGGCCTGATCCACACACGGGGACGGTCAAATAAACCTGTTCTAAACACTTCTTTAAAAGATTTCTTTGTCAAAACACGATCAGGTGCGATAATGAGTGACCTTAGCAGCTACGAGGATTTTTAATGTTACTCTTACTAAAAGTTTTTTTTTTTTTTATTTATTTATTTATTTTTTTTGGCGATTGCGGACCTGTATTTACCCTTCCAGTCTGACGACTATGAACACAACAGTGTAATACCGCAGAAAACCCATCTCGTCGTCTTGAGCAGAGCGTCTCTGTGAAGGTTACCGTGTCTGATATAGAAACATCAATTTTGATGGGGCGCTCCCAATGGTTGAAATGAGCACTACATCCACATTGAACATAGAAAGGCTGTTTGTAGTAGAGAATCTATACAGTTCCAGTTAGATTTGGCTGTTTTATTTATTGCGGTTTATTAGATACCATCTATCCCCACCTCGTCCCCCATGTTTCCCAAAAGTGTCTGATTTATTTGACTTCTGATTGCCAGAATTCTTGAGAAGTTTATTGACCCATCAGGGCCGTCCCAACGTCATGTTGTGATGTCATCAGTAACGATGTCATTGATTTATATGTGGATATTGTTGCTCGATGTTTAGGGTGTTGGACTATTAATCTGAAGGTTGTGGTTGTGTTTAAATCTCACGTCCACTTAAGTTACCACTGTGGGTCCTTGTGCAAGACCCTTAACCCTCAATACTCCAAGCACGTTAATGAACCAAACCAGGTTTCAGCCTTTAAGTTGGGGTACTTTAGTTGATTTGGATGGAAGCGTCCACTAAGTGACTTCATTAATGTGGGAAAAATTAGTTTTACAGTGTTTTTTGCAGAATTTAACTCTTGAAACCATCTGCTTGTGCACTTCGTGTTGGTTTTAAGAACATAAATCATTTAAAGAGAATGTATTTTGGCTGTGGAATGATTGTTAATTGGTTTGTATGGGTTTTTTAAAAAAAAAAATTTTTTTTTTATTTTATTTTTTTTAAAACCTGTCATGTCTGGTAGCTTTCCCAATCTGAATGGAAATCTGACTGCACTGATGTGCCATACATGTTTGCTTATACGTTTTTATCGGAACAGTTCTACAGATTATCGTAGCCTATTCCTGTTAATTGTGCTTTTATGTTGGTAATTGGTTTGTATTGTTGCTGCTGCTTTGCCGTTTTAAACACAGCACAATGTTAAGCGAACTGAAAACGGTGCGCTACAGAAAAATGTCCTGTAAATGAGTTCTGCTTTTAGAAATACCTTTTTAATGAGAACCTACAGTATATTCAGTCTTTAAACAGGCTGGTGTAAGCTGATCAGTGTTACTGTAGTCCTTCCTTCATTTTTATCAATCATGATCTAAACATGCAAAACGTGCTGAGTCTTGCGGCTGTTTTTAAAGCCGAGTGCGAAAGCATCCCGGCATTACCGGTCATGGTCAGTGACGAGAGAGAGCTTTCAGAATGATTATGACAAAACAAAGAGAGAAACCCCCTCTAAGCCTCAACTTCAACGTATTTTAATACTATAAAGAAGTCAAACAAGTCAATATAACCGGATATTAAATACAAAGTATTATATTTCCCCTCCTCCACAATACAACCATATTATTTGCCACACAAATAACTCATTAGGCAAATTACTATTTGCCTAAATTTAACATCATGCCTAACACTACTGAAAACGTTAGCGGAGTTTGCAAATTACACCACACGCGAGAAGTAAAACTAGAAAACCTAAATGTTTCAGAGAACCTCCACTAACTTTCAATACGGATAAAACTATGAGACACACAATCTCAAGATGCAATGAATACCTGGAAGCCAGACGCAAACAAAAAAAATACCTGAGCTAACTTTCCTCGCCTTTATCCGTGACTTAATTTATGAACTATACACTACAGTTATACTATACTGCCTTCTGCCGTGAGTAAGGCTGAAGGGTAATTCATGACGTGAAAGCGAACATATGTTCCGGCTTCACTGACGGCGTTATTGTTCTGTATAAATTATTCACTTGTGTTCTTGTTGCCATTTTCGCCGGAATAATTGTGGTTCCCAAATATTCAGTGCGTCGTACGTTATATTATGTACAATCCGTTGCCTGCTGTCATCTGATCCCTCCGCTCACGAAGCGGTTTGGCGTGCCGTAACATGGTCCAGACTCTCAAAACAGGAAATTCATGACATTTACATAAGTATTGGCTTCTGGAACTAAGAACTGTCCTTTTGTTTATTTCCAGGACAGACCACTATTAAAATATGGAAGCAGAGCAGAATCCGGAAGTGCCAGAGGCTGTTGCTGAAATCCAGGAGGTTGAAGTAGAATCTCCTGCTCCAGAGGAGCCCAAGTCTGAAGAGGTAAACGAGACCCCTTCCCCTCAGGACCCTCCTGAGCCAGAGGAACCTCCAGTTGAGGCATCAAAGGAAGAAATTGAGTCTACAGAGAAAACCCCAGCAGTGGAAGAGACTCCGGAGGCGACCGAGACACCCAGGGAGCAGACGGAAGCCCCTGCAGAGGTTCCTAAAGATGGGGAAGCAGACAAGGAGACCGATGAGAAACCTGCTGCTGTTGAGGAGAAGCCTGAGAAAGTTGTAGAACAGCAGGTCCCTGAGGCGGCGGTACCAGAGAAGGAACCAGAAACCAATGAAAAGCTCGCCGCTCAGTCAGAACCGGTGGTGGAGCCAGCGAAAGTGGACCCTGTGGCTGTGCCAGCTGATTCAGTCAAGGAGGTGGAGGAGGTCAAAGCCTCCAAAGAAGATGAGAAGGAAAAGCCCGCTGAGGAGGAGAAGGAAAAGCCAGCTGAAGCTCCAGCAGTCAGTGCTGAACCACCGAAAGCTGCTCCGCCAAAGGAGCCGGCCTTCCCCCAGTTCTTTGGCTGGTTTCTGAATTCGGAGGTGCAGGAGAGAATAAAGTGTTCCACCATGGAATTCCTGAAGACCCTGGATACTCTAGAGGCCTTCAAGAAGTATATCGGTGAATGTAAGTTGGACGCCCATCTCCTTTTTATACTTGTCTTGTGTGGCGTAATTATATTAATGCACAGTGAAGTGAGACAATGGTTGAAATATGCAAATGAATTCCCTCGTGGAAAACCCAGTCAGCTTCCGTAGATCGTATTTCCGCCGTGATGCTGCTCTCAAGTAACCCACGGCGTTCCATTTGGTTTATTCTTCGTTTAAATGGGGTAAAGTTTCCAAGAGATGTATTTTGAGAGCTCCATTTTGCCTACAGTGCTTTCAGACAGGATTCTGTCCTCCACATTCAGTCCCTCCATGCAGTAAAACAAATACACCAGTAAATCCACGTGTACCTGGAGTGGTGGGCAGGCTTGTCAGCAGGTGGTGAGCATTTGGGGTTGGGGGCCTCCACCAACAGCACTTTAGCCATAGCACTTGGTGGGACCAGGAATCAGACCGGGAACCTTCGGGTCACTTAATGACAAGCCTACGTTGCAATGACAAGCCTACGTCTGCCTGCAACACCACCACGTTCAAGTTTATTAATCCATATATTTGCATAGCACCGTTTACAATAGTACATTTGTCTTAAAACAGTTTTACGTAGATAGTGGACAGGAAAAACTCCCTGGTGTTTTTGTTTTAAAAAAATGAAACCTTGTGAGGACCACGGCTCAGCAGGGGACTCCATCCTTGGGCCGCAGGCTATAGTGTGTGATGTTGGTCACAGGTTGTGTATAATTCATTATTTATCCTCTATTAGGGTCGTGGGGTGGGGGGTTCCCCATGCCCATCCAGAGGAGAACGTTTCGGGTGCTGGGTAGATAGACCCAGGACAGGGCGCCAACCCATCGCTGGGCACACACTCACTCAGACACACTCTATATGGGGCAATTTGGAGAACTCAATTGACTTGATCCATGTTTTTGGACTGTGGGAGGAAAACGGAGAACGCGGAGGAAACCCACGGGGACACGGGGAGAACATGGAAACTCCACCCAGATGGGGATTCGAACCGGGAATCCCTAGCACTGAGAGGAGAACATGCTAAACCACTAAGCCACCATGCCGCCCTCCTCTGTGTATTATAAAATAAATTTTTAAAAATCAGCCCTGTACGCAGCAATTGGTTTTGGGTTCCTTTGCCCTGGTGAATACTGGATGGAACCTGAATATGAATTGGACTGGCGGTCCTGCAGGACGCCCCCTAATGGACTCTCATATAGTTTTCCAGTTATTAGAGTTTTTCCATTTGTTAAATATCTCTACATAGCCGTCCCACATTATTGTTACTGCCCGGCCGCTCAAGGAGGACGAGTCCCCCACTGAGTCTCGGTCCTTACAAGGTTTCTTCCTTAAATAACAACATAACAGGGGATTTCTTCTTGCCACTGTCGCTTTGGCTTGCTCTTTGGGGGTTTAAAGGCTTTTCATTCTGTAAAGCTGCTTTGTGACAATGTACTGTTGTAAAAAGCGCTCTATAAATAAATGACTTGAACTTGGTGGCGCTGGAAATGACACTGGTACCTTTCAAGTCACAATGTTCTTTAACCGGATGTGTCAAAATTAATCTCCAACTATTTTGTTAAACCTCTGATTGAAACAGATTACTGCGTGGCTAAAATATTAGCATACATGTTTTTAAACCATCATTCAGAGAATCCACAGACTCCTCATCACCAGCAGCTTTGCTTTGTTTTAAAGAGCAAGCTAAAGAAATTATATAAAAAAAAAGAAAGAGAAACCCCCCACACTTCCTGTTTTGCTTTTAAATCAAAAAACCTTGAGGTCCCAGACGTAGTGAATTACTGAACGTTTTTAGCGGCCGGGCCGTTTCGATGGGTTTTAAAATGATGTATACATCTTTATAAAGGATGAAACGGTGCGTTTTCATCGAATTAAACCTTGGTTTAAACTCTCAGAGCGCTTCCTCCAGCGTTGCTAAAGTGGTTAAGCTGTGAAAGCCGAGTCAAAGCAGCCACCCTGGCTAGATTAAATGTTCACCCACGGGTGTTAGTTTAACCCGAATTCAGTTTCTCTGTTCGTGTAAAAGGAAGAATCAAAAATAGATCTCAGATACGTGAAAGGCACATGGCGCCCTGGTGCTAAAGATCTGCTGGTGTTAGTTCTTCTCTACACGCTGCTTATTATTAGCACCTCTTAAGAAATCCTTCAAACAAATGGGGGGGGGGTTCTCCATGCCCCATGCCCATCCAGGGGAGAACGTTTCGGGCGCTGGGCAGATACACCCAGGGCAGGGCGCCAATCTATCACTGGGCACACACTCACTCGCACAGACATACACACTCCATATGGGGCAATTTTGGAGAACTCAATTGACTTGATCCATGTTTTTGGATTGTGGGAGGAAACCGGAGAACCCGGAGGAAACCCACGTGGATGCGGGGGGGGGACATGGAAACTCCACCCAGATGGGGATTCGAACCGGGAATCCCTAGTGCTGAGAGGAGAACATGTAAAGCCACCGTGCTGCCCCTATTATTATAAACAAAATAAAAATAAAGATTAGTTCAAAGTTCGGACATAACTTGCCCTCATGTGATCTCTTGGTTTATCTGGCTGGTTGCATCACGCCGCTCGGGACGTTCAGTCTCTGTCCAGTGACCACTTGTTTGTTAGTTGAGCAAATAAGATTAACAGCTTAATACTGTTGATGATGAATGGCATTTAGGAAGACAGATTACAGCTCGTAACGACCATAATCCCATAGTCTGAGTATCACCTTTAAACCAATTATTAACTCTGGAGCTCGCACACATCTATTGAACTTAATAAAGTTATGTTTTAAAACTGTAGAACACCTTAACATCGTTGTGCAGGAACGTTGGACCCAATGGCATCTTGGTTGTGATGCCATGAATTGGGGGAGTTGATGATTTTCGAAACCATAAAGTTTATTGGGAAAGAAACCTGAATGAAAGACATTTCTTTATATGAATAAGTTTTTAATGATTAAACAAGGTTCATTCAAATTTGACCCCCCCCCACACACACACACACACACACACACCTACACACCTACACACCTCACGTTCACTATTCATACTGTAAATGATTAACTCGTGGCCCATGTGGAAGTGAACTTTGAGGTCGGGGGATGACAGTAGTGTTAGTGTTGTGCAGCTGCATCGCAGGGTTCAGAATTTAAAACTACAGTCCATCTGTTTGGACGCTTAAGTGGAGGAAATGGACAGTAGAGCAAGAAGGGGGCGTGTCCAAACGTAAGATCAGAGACGATCAGTTTTGCTGTTAATTGCAATTTAAAAACACTACAATGATTCATTCATTATCTTCCGCTTTATCCTATATTAGGGTCGTGGGGGGGGGGTGGGGGGTTCCCCATGCCCATCCAGGGGAGAACGTTTCGGGCACAGGACGCCAATCCATCACTGATCACACACTCACACAGACACACTCTATATGGGGCAATTTGGAGAACTCAATTGACTTGATCCATGTGTTTGGACTGTGGGACGAAACCGGAGAACCTGGAGGAAACCCACGCGGACACAGGGGAGAACATGGAAACTCCATCCAGATTGGGATTCGAACCAGCAACCCCTAGCGCAACTTGTTCTGTGCAACTTGCACAGAACAACTCGCTTATTAACTATTTCCTTACAGGAATTTTGACTTTTTTTTTATATATATATATATATATTTTGTATAAAAAAAAACAAGGCTTTTGAATATTAATTCAACAAAAGCCTTTTTTAAATTTTTTATTATTTTTTTTTTATTATTTTTGTATTTTTTTTTATTTTAAACTAATTTGTGTTATATTAAATAACAAACATAAACCTTGATTTCTGGCACTTTGGTTAAGTTAATTATTATATTATCGCACAATTATTCCTATAATTTATTATTTTTTTGGACCATCATGCTCTCAAAGTCTTTACTCGCCTCGTGCCTCGTCCAAACTCGGTTCTTTGTTATTGCTATGCAGCGGATCATGCCTCCTCAATCACACATGCAGCAAGTTCAGCAACGAACTCCGACGTTGCAGATCTACACTGCTTTACCCTCAGTCCTAAAATCTTGAACGTCCGGTGTGAAATCTGTCTCCTGGTCTCCTGTACTTTGTTATTCGGTGGATTAGACTTCTGCATCTCAGCGACTGCTTTATACTTTACACAGGAATGGAAAAGCAATCAGTCACGGACGTCTCCTTGCTGGTTAGATCATTGTCCGGCACTAGGGGAGAATTTGGAGAGTTGTGCCGTACCAGTGCAATAATTCAGCATGTTAAAACATTTAAAGATAGGTCTCCTAGCAACCAAGGAAAATGCCTAACTTAACTTTTATTGCCCATTTTACAATGGAACTTTCTGCAGCTTTACAGAACCCTTCTTGAGACGTGGTATAAATCACTATCCCAATAATGAGCCCTTTTTATTTTATTAATATTTAATAAAAATGCCTTCATGTAATGTTTGTCTCAGATTTTCAGACTTACTCTGGTTTGGGGGACTGTCTGGTCTTGTGGTTAAACCAGCTGCTTTCTGTTCTTTAGTTACAGGGGAAGCGGGGAAGGAGGTGGATCTGGAGCAATACTTTCAGACCAAATTACCACTGCATTGCACCACCATGTTCTGTGACTATGGGAAAGCCGAGGGATCACAAGATTACGCCGCTCTACAGGTTGGTCTCGCGGGTTCACCTGATCACACATTGTATGTTTAAAGCAACTTCATCGTCCTAAAGTAAATCAGGGTTTATTATTATTATTATTATTATTATTATTATTATTATTATTCAAACGTTTCAGTGTAAAACTTTTATTTACATTTAGCTTTTTACAGTAGTATGTTTTTTTTTACAGTGTTTTAAGCCTAAACCCCCACTGAGCAGGAAGCAGTGGTAGGCACACACACACACTGTATAGGGGCAAATTGGAGAAGGCAGTTTACCTATCCATGTTTTTGGACTGTGGGAGGAAGCTGAGGAGAGAAAATGGTGACTCCATCCAAATCACAGCTTCGATCCTGGATCCCTAGGGCTGAGAGGTGGATGTGCTAACGTCATCCCATCGTGTTGCCCCTGAATTTTATCCAGCCAGCCATTATCTTCCACTTTATCCTCTATTAGGCTCGTGGGGGGGGGTTCCCCATGCCCATCCAGGGGAGAACGTCTAGGACACTGGGCAGATACACCCAGGACAGGACGCCAACCCATCGCTGAGCTTTTTAAACACGTCAATTCGCATCGTCTGGTTACTGATAAGTGTGTTTTTTTTTTTTTAAAAATTGATTTTATTCATTCATTCATTATCTTCCGCTTTATCCTCTATTAGGGTCGCGGTGGGGTTCCCCATGCCCATCCAGGGGGGAGCGTTTCGGGCGCTGGGCAGATACACCCAGGACAGGGCGCCAATCTATCGCTGGGCACACACTCACTCACACAGACACACTCTATATGGCGCAATTTGGAGAATTCAATTGACTTGATCCATGTTTTTTGGACTGCGGGAGGAAACCGGAGAACCCCGAGGAAACCCACGCGGACACGGGGAGAACGTGGAAACTCCACCCAGATGGGGATTCGAACCGGGAATCCCTAGTGCTGAGAGGCGGACGTGCTAACCACTAAGCAACCGTGATGCCCTTTTTTTTTTTTTTTTTTTTTTTTTTTTTTTTTTTTTTTTTTTATATTCAATGATTCTTGTCGTGCAGTTTTAATGGCATCACTTTGGATCATGTAGCAGACTGCTTTATCCAAAACAAGCATCTGAATGAACAGGTTAGTTAAGGACCGAGTGCAGGGTCAACCATAAAGCAACTCTACTGGAGTGATGAGGGTGGAGACCCTTGCTCAGTGGCTTACAAAGATTGGACCGAATCTTTAGATTGCTAGCCCCCTCCCCTGAACTGCCACATTTCTCACCAAAACAGGGTATAATATTTACTATAATATTTATTTTTTAATTTATTTAAAATATATTTATGTTCATGTATCTTCCTCCCTGAGGAAGGAACCCCGACTTAATATGCTGTAGCTTTCTGATATCAGTTCAGTGCGCAGGAATATTTATTCTTTCCTAAATATTAGTATTATGACTGTTAAACAACCTTGTAGTTCGGAGAATTCACTAAAGTACACAAAACACTGGGTTCTGATATCTAACGACCTGAAGTGCCAAATATGGACATAACGAGGACTTCAGATTGTCACATGACTTCAGTGGTCGGTGTGCAGATTAGATCTGATTTTATTATAGTAGAGCCTTTAAATGAATTCATGACTCACGAAGAGACGATCTACAACAGAACGAGCTTCCGTACCGTCACAGAACCTTAACTTTAACCGTGAGTGGTTCCGATGAGTGGGTTCTTAATACTTTAGGATTATTTTTAGGAGTCTTTTTTTTTTTTTTTTTAATTGTGGTGGTGATACTTTTATAAGAAGTCTGCCCTATTTGTGGGTTAATGCTGTGGGATCTGAAAGATGATGGTTCTCAGAAAGCTATTTAAGCATATTGTTTTCGTTCAGGTCACACCGTGTGCACAAGGAGAACCATAAGGAACCGAGCACTGTGCACCATTGTTAATGCAGCGTCAAGAAATCCAGGCTTTAAGACTTAATTTCATTCATTCATAATCTTCTGCTTTATCCTATATTAGGGTCGCGGGGGGGGTTCCCCATGCCCATCCAGGGGAGAACGTTTTGGGTGCTGGGCAGATACACCCAGGAAATCTATCCTAATCTATCTAACGCCAATCTATCGCTGGGCACACACACGCACACAAACACACTCTATATTGGGCAATTTGGAGAACTCAATTGACTTGATCCGTGTTTTTGGACTGTGGGAGGAAACCAGAGAACCCGGAGGAAACCCACGCGGACACGGGGAGAACATGGAAACTCCACCCAGATGGTGATTCGAACCGGGAATCCCTAGTGCTGAGAGGAGAACATGCAATGAAGAAATAAAAAGCAAATGAAGAAACATCGGGATCAGCTCACAAACCCTTCACCAGCGTTTCCTCTGTTTACGTCTTTAAGCATCGAACACGGCAAAGCAAATCAAGGCGCTGAAATGGGTTTACATGAGAACATGCTGTTGCTATAACAATCGTTCAGAATTTACGATCGTAAAACTAGTCCACGTTCAGGAGGGGGTTTCAGACACTTCTTCTGGTTTGGATGGCTTAAATGGATTAGATCCCTTTTACAGATGCTCAAATGGATTAGATCCCTTTTACAGATGCTCAAAAAATGTGCCTCCATGTCCACAAGCTGCATTTTATTTTATTTTATTTCTCTAATTTGGGTTTTATATGACCGAGGGAGGCTCGTTGGTTCAGTGGTTACATGCCCAGATAGAGTTTGAGTGTGTATCCAGTGATAGTTTGGTGTCCTGTCCTGGGTGTATCTGCCCAGCGCCCGAGACGTTCTCCCCTGGATGGGCATGGGGAACCCCCCCCGCGACCCTAATAGAGGATAAAGCGGAAGATAATGGATGAAACTTGGAGAGCATGTCATGGTCAGGCCCCCAAATACATTTAGGACCTCTTGAATCCTCTTTGCCCATCCAGGTCTTTGAGATCTTCAGACCAAATGCTGCTGGTGGTACCTCGTACCCGTTTTAAAACTGGGGGTGACCCATCATTTCAGGTGCTGCCCTAAGGCTCTGTAACGCTCCCCCCTCTATCCCTCTCAGACTCTACCGACTCTTAAGAGCTATTTTAAGACGTTTTTGTTCAGAGAGGCTTTTAGTTGACCTTTGTTTAGAGCTCATTTTATATTTTTATTTTCTGCAGTATGTAAAGCACTTTGTGATGCTGTATCTGTGAAAAGTGTTATAGAAATAACGCCTTCTTTACTTACAATGGTACTTTTTGTGGACGGTGGCTTTCCGTACATGCGGCTGATTTCCGCGATCTTAATGTCGCTCTCATTTCTTAATGATTTCCTTTTTCAGGTTGTATTTTCTTAGTTGTGTTTCTGGTCTTTTTATTCATTCATTCATTATCTTCCGCTTTATCCTCTATTAGGGTCGCGGTGGGGTTCCCCATGCCCATCCAGGGGAGAACGTCTCGGGCGCTGGGCATGATATACCCAGGACAGGGCGCCAATCCATCGCTGGACACACTCACACACAGACACACTCTATATGGGGAAATTTGGAGAAATCAATTGACTTGATCCATGTTTTTGGACTGTGGGAGGAAACCGGAGAACCCGGAGGAAACCCACGCAAACACGGGGAGAACATGGAAACTCCACCCAGATGGGGATTCGAATCGGGAATCCCTAGCGCTGAGAGGAGAACATGCTGGTCTTTTTATTTATTTATATATTTTATTTTATCCATCCATTATTTTCCGCTTCATCCTCTATTAGGGTCGCGGGGGGGGGGGGGGGGGGGGGGGGGGGGGGGGGGGGGGGGGGGGGGGCGGGGGGGGGGTGAACATTTCGGGCGCTGGGCAGATGCACCCAGGACAGGGCGCCAATCCATTGCTGGGCACATACTCACTTAGACACACTCTATATGGGGCAATTTGGAGAATTCAATTGACTTTGAGCCATGTTTTCTTGGACTGTGGTTGGAAACCCACGCAGACACGGGGAGAACGTGGAAACTCCACCCAGATGGGGATTCGAACCGGGAATCCCTAGTGCTGAGAGGAGAACATGCCAACCACTAAGCCACCGTGCCGTCCGATATTTTATTTTATATATTTATTTAATGAAATTAATTGCCCTCGTGAGAGTGTAGTATTGAATGTACCCTTACTGCTTTAGACTGGTGACCAGTCCAGCTAATCGCATCAACTTTGCCCTTTCAGAACTGGGATAGGCTTCAGAATGACTAAACAGAAATGTTTTTTCAAAGAAGAGGAAGTGTTTTAAAACCCTCAGTCACGATCAACTTACATTCTGTCTTTTGTTTTAGGTGGTTAAGGACGCCCTCTCCTCCACCACCGAGCTGTCGGTCGTTGGCCTCATCGTGACGCCGCGTACGTTCGGCGCCCGCGTGGAACTTACCGCCGAGCAGCTCCCACTGTGGCCCGCCGCCGCCGATAAAGTCGGCGTGCCCGAGGCCGACCTCCCCGGGGTCGAGGCTCTCCCGACCGGCAGCCGCGCCCACGTGACCCTCGGCTGCGCTCCGAACGTAGAACCTGTGCAAACCGGTTTAGACCTGCTGGAGATCCTGGTGGCCAAGCAAGGTGACAAGGAGGCCGTTGCCGTGGAGGAGCTGGAGATGGGCACGCTCTCGTACCTGGGCCAGGGCCGATGGTATCTGGCCCTGAGGGAGGCGGTGACGTGCGACGCCACCTTCTCGAGCTTCTCCGAGGACGAGCGTCCGGCCGAACCGGCCAAGAAAGAGGGCGGCGAGAAGAAGAAGAAGCCCAAGTGCTCTATACTGTGAGGCGTGGATGGCGGTTCTGTAGAGCCCTGGCGCTGTGTGATTGTGTGTTTCGTTAGCTTTAGTGTACTTTTTGAGGGCTGGGTTAAAAGGTTACCGGTACGTTGTGCACATTCGGCCATTCCAGTTCGACTCAACACTGCCTCCCAGCCCTTTTCTTGCTGGTGCCTTTGCCTTTTTTTTTACTTTTTTTTTTTTTTTTTTTAATGAAAATTTTTTTTTTATATAATTTTTTTTTTTTTTTTTTTTTTTTTTTTTTTTTTGCTTGGCAGCACAAGCACCGAGGCCTTAAAATCTGCCTAAGGGGTTGTGTGTCGCCCTGCTGTAGCTTCCTTCCTCTGTGTTAGGTGCTAGATCACTTTACCTTTGCACTATTTATCCCCTCGTTCCAATCTTTTTTGCACTAAAACGGCTTCAGTGGAACCAGTGTGCGTCGATTCCGTAGTTAGACTGTTCAGGTTTTTTTTTTTTTTTTGTTTTGTTTTTTTGGGACCGTACAGCCTGAACGACTTCCTAACCCACGAGTCGCCGAGTGTGTGTACGTGTGTGTGTGCGCGCGCATGTGTCTTTGTATTTGCCAGTATTTCACTTTCCCCGAGTTCTGAAGTCGTTCTTTCTTAAGAGTTAAACGATTTCGTGCTTCAGTAGTTTTACGGTTCTTGCGCTCATAAATTCGTACTGGAAAAGCTCCTCCTCCAGTGTTCGTCGGTAGTGTTATAAGCAGCGTTACACAGCTAGATGTGTGTGTGTGAAGGCATTTGAATGACTGGCCACTTCCTGAATGTGCCATCTGCCCATCTTGGTCACAAGAAGTCGGGCAGAGTATTTAGCCCCTCCGACCGCCTCTGCACTATTTAAGTCTCTTTAGCTAGCAACGGTTTCTCTTTCCAGTCGGTTCACTCGAAATACTGTGATTTGGTATACGCCTTTTTCTAAACTAAGGTGGACATCCGCACTTCTCTCGCCTTCGAATGTTGAGGTTCTGTATTTTTGCACTTTTTTGTAATTTTTTTTTTTTCTTTTTTTCTCTTTTTATTTTTTTGGTATACTCAATAAAAGATGCTTGGCTCTCCTCCAAACTCCTGCTTGTTCTCTCTTTCTCTCTCTTTTATTTATTAATTTATAAATGTTTTTGCTCCTCCTTGGATCACCACCTTATCGCACTTGCGTGAATGATCCTAGGAGCGATTGTTGTCTGGGGCAAAAAGCCCCTGGCAGGGTCTCCCAGGGCAAATTGGTCCTAGGTGACGGGCCAGACAAAGAGTGGTCCAACAAACACCTATGAAAAGAAATATCAAGAGCATCTATGCCCTGCCCGAATTAGGGTTATCGGGGCGCCACCCTGGAGGGGTTTGTTAGCGGGCGTCTGGTGGCTGGGCCCAACCAGAAGGCGCTACATGGGTTCCCCCTCAAATGGGTGCACCACCTGTGTGTGTGGGGGTAGTAATAGGCGTTCGGTGCAGTATGGATCGGGGGTGGGCTTGGGCGACGCGCTCCTCGGTTGCTGAAATTGGCTTTATTTTATTTATTTATTTATTTTTTAAAGAGATTTGATTCTCAGGCTTCATCGACGTTCTGTTAAATAACAGACACATACATCCAAAGCGACTGACGAGTGTCAGAACAGTGTTACATACAGAAGTCCTGGAGCAGTGAGCGTTAAGGTCTTGGATTATTTGCCATTAATAACACTCTTAATAACCACTGAGGCGGCACGGTGGCTTAGTGGTTAGCACGTTCTCCTCTCAGCGCTAGGGATTCCCGGTTCGAATCCCCATCTGGGTGGAGTTTCCATGTTCTCCCCGTGTCTGCGTGGGTTTCCTCCGGGTTTTCTGATTTCCTCCCACAGTCCAAAAACATGGATCAAGTCAATTGAATTCTCCAAATTGCCCCATATAGAGTGTCTGTGTGAGTGAGTATGTGCCCAGCGATGGATTGGCGTCCTGTCCTGGGTGTATCTGCCCAGCGCCCGAGACGTTCTCCCCTGGATGGGCATGGGGAACCCCACCGCGACCCTAATAGAGGATAAAGCGAGATGATGAATGAATGAATAACCACTGATCTACCGCAGTCTTGTATGTGGTGAATTTCCTCTTCGTTCTAGATTATTAAAGCCATTAATGTCCACACATCTGACATCATGACGTCTTTGCGTCACTGCTTTCGGAGGCTTGTCGGTGTTTCGTGGAGTTCCGTTGTTTTGTGTAACGCAGACAGTGAGGCTTCAACACAAATCATAATCACAGACATCACTGTTTCAAATCTCATGCTTTATCGTTTTTATATCATGTAATGCCCTGGCACGGTGGCTTAGTGGTTTAGCATGTTCTCCTCTCAGCACTAGGTATTCCCGGTTCGAATCCCTATCTGGGTGGAGTTTCCATGTTCTCCCCGTGTCCGCGTGGGTGTACTCCGGGTTTTCCGGTTTCCTCCCACAGTCCAAAAACATGGATCAAGTCAGTTGAATTCTCCAAATTGCCCCATGCAGAGTGTGTTTGTGTGAGTGAGTGTGTGTCCAGTGATAGATTGGCGTCCTGTCCTGGGTGTATCTGCCCAGCGCCCAAAACGTTCTTCCCTGGATGGGCATGGGGAACCCCCCGCGACCCTAATAGAGGATAAAGTGGAAGATAATGGATGGATGGATGGAATGCCCCTTTATCAGAATATAGAGAGTCAGTCAAAAGTATGGACACACCCGCTTTTAGTTGCATTGTCTATCCGTAATGCCACTAAATAATTTGTCATGTTAATCAAACATTTCTGCAGTTAATGGGTTTGCGGTTAAACCATCTTTGCGACCTGAAAAGCCGAGGTTTGATTCCTGGTCCCAACAGGTACAACCGGCCGTAGTACTGCCCTTGGGCAAGGCATGTAATTAATTGCTCCCTGGGCGCTGTGGGGGCTCACTTCACTTACTCTGTGTGTGTGTGTGTGTGTGTGTGTGTGTGTGTGTGTGTGTGTTTTCATTGCACCGATGGGTTAAATGTGTAGAAATTCCTGTGTGTATGAGCACAGTCGGTAAAACGGATCACTTAAACTTTACGTCGTTTAGTACCACGGCATGCTCGACAGACGCAGCATGGCAGGAAGTGGTTTTCTGTGCTGTTTTACTGAAATGTTGAGAACATGGCTATGGATGTGGGCACACTATCAGTTACACATCTCAGGTTGATCTTCAGGTCTTAATGTTCAGAGAAGTTTGAAAGGATGAGACCTCTGTATGACCCTGTAGTTACTTCACCAAAACAACAGCCAGTGTATTTACATCCCCACACACCCACCCACCCACACACCCACCCACATACCCACCCACATACCCACACACCCACCCACCAGCTTTACTGGAACAACATGTAGTTTGAACAGAAACAAATGAAATATCTGTTTCAGTTTATAACTGGATTAATGCATGCGTTAAAGTGTACTGAATTAATGCATCCGCAAGGTGGCGCCAATTACTTGATTTTTAAGAGAACTTAATATCCCTCAGGAATAATAAAAAGCGAAATGTGCATTATTACAGCAGCATCAAAGATATGTATATATATAAAATAAAAAGAAATAATAAAATAATTGGAATAATATAAAAAAAGTGAAATTTGCGTTATTACAGCAGCATCAGAGATAGTGGAACAAAAATATATGTATATATATATATCATGTGTGTGTGTATATATGTATGTATATATGTGTGTGTGTGTGTAAATATATATAACATATATATATATATAAGATAAATTATATATATATATTATATAAATATATATAGAGTTACAGTATATTTTCATTCATTCATTCATTATGTCCCTGCTTTATCCTCTATTAGGGTCGCGGTGGGGTTCCCCATGCCCATCCAGGGGAGAACGTTTCGGGCGCTGTGCAGATACCACCACAGGACAGGGCGCCAATCCATCGCTGTGTGTGTATATATATATGGAGAACTCATATATATATCCATATTTTTGATGCTGCTGTAATACCAGAGAACGAATTTAACCCATGAGACATATTTTGGACATATTTTACAAGATGGGGAGTCAAAAAAATATTTATAAAACATACATACATACATTTTCAATTAACACAATAAACAAATTTTCACATACTTTTTTACAGAAGTAAACACTGCACGTTGTATGTTTGTATGAAAAATTGCACATTTATTATAAATTATAAAATGATGGCACACAGTTATTACTGACCGGATCTGAGGGAGTTAGTATGTTGCTATGGGACGTGCTGATTGTAGACTCTTACAGCAGAAAGTAAGAGCATTGTGGTTGTAGCAGCCGGTCAGTGAAGGTGCTCCCCAGCGTCACCACAGGTTCATCAGGCCGTCTCACGCTCTGTGTTTGATCTGCGTCATCACTGAAGCGCCGCCTCGAAGGTAAACACACAAACTGTGTGCTTCCATCTGATTCTTGATTCAGTGTTCGAATTTATTCGTTTAGCATCATAACTTTTATATTTGCATTGTCTTAAAGAATGTTTATTTCATTTTTTTTAGCCCTGATCCCTAAAGACCATGATGAATCTACAGTGGTAATGAAAAGCTTCCTGCTATTTATATTTAGTACAAAACTGATGAGAACCCGTCATCCTTGAGTGGCCAAGCAGAGCAGCAATAACAGGTGTGTGTGTGTGTGTGTGTGTGTGTGTGTGTGTGTGTGTGTGTGTGTGTGTGTGTGTGTGTGTGTGTGTGTGTGTGTGTGTGTGTGTGTGTGTGTGTGTGCGTGCGTGTGCGTGTGTGTGTGCGTGCGTGCGTAATACATACAGTATTTTTTTGTTTTTTATTCCACTTGTCACTTGTCCATGATCTCAGTTCCAATTACTGTGAAGATGGACTTTGTAGTTCTACAATTCCACTCTGTAGTCCATCTGTTTGTGTTCTACAGTAAATACTGTGTACTCTGTTCTAATGGTCAGAACCCCAATAGTACCACCACAGAGCAGGGGTTATTGGGTGGGGGCATTAGTCCTATCCCAGCAGTGTCACTGAGGTGGAGAAATGAACCTCCAGCAGCACTGCTGCACTAAATCCCCCCTCACCACATCAGTGTCACTGCAGAACTGACCATAAACAATCCACCACCCAAATGATACCTGTTCTGTGATGCTCCTGAGAACCAACAGGGGACTAACAACAACAAAGAACACAGATGGACTACAGTCTGTAATTGTAGAACTACAAAGTCCATCTGTATGATAAGTGGAGGGAATAGAGGTTTGAGCAAGAAGGTATATATATATATATATAAGGCTATTCATTTATAAGGTATTCAGATAAGCTTGAGGATCTACACAGACTTCTGGAATTTCATGTTCAGCCTATTTTTTTTATGTAGCCTATTTCATCCACTAGGGGGCAGGATGTAGGGGAAAAAAAACCTTTTTACTGCCAACGCTGCATTTATTGCTAAAAATGGCTTTATATGCTGATGCATCAACTTTCCTTTCATTAGACCCTAATCCTCAAAGCACAAAGGTATTTCCCTTGTGGACTTTCAGGAGGTTAACCTGGTTGTGTGGTAACAACTGAATTGCAAATTAATTACACAAACCTTCGTTCAACGTCCAAATGGTCATGCCATTTCGCTCTTAGTGTTTGCACGAAACCTTCAGTTACTATACAATTAAACAGGTGTAGACAGAGCAAGGCGAAGAACGATGGGGATCCAGAGACCTGGTCCATTCATTATTCCGTCATCCGTTAGCAGATATTTATTAATGATAAATGTTTTGCAGAAAGTAATAAATATTGTACATTATAATCATTTATTCACGTACTGCGTGAAACCCATATGGTCTAAATGATCTGCACACCCCGGTGATGCATGCTGCTCCTCTCAGACCAATTTCATTATACAGTATAAAAATTTTATTCATTCATTATCTTCCACTTCATCCTCTATTAGGGTTGTGGGGGGGAGGGGGGTTCCCCATGCCCATCCAGGGGAGATCATCTCGGGCACTGGGCAGATAAATCCAGGACAGGGCGCCAATCTATCGCTGGGCACACACTCACTCACACAGACACTCACACATACACACTCTATATGGGGCAATTTGGAGAATTCAATTGACCTTGATCCATGTTTTTGGACTGTGGGAGGAAACCGGAGAACCCGGAGGAAACCCACGCAGACACGGGGAGAACATGGAAACTCCACCCAGATGGGAAATCGAACTGGGAATCCCTAGCGCTGAGAGGAGAACATGCCAACCACTAAGCCACCGTGCCGCCTCCAATTTCATTATACAGTATAAAAATTGTATTCATTCATCATCTTCCGCTTCATCCTATATTAGGGTTGCAGTGGGGGGGGGGGGGGGGGTTTCCCCATGCCCATCCAGGGGAGAACGTTTCGGGCGCTGGGCAGATACACCCAGGACAGGGCGCCAATCTATCACTGGACACACACTCACTCACACACACAGACACACTCTATATGGGGCAATTTGGAGAATTCAATTGACTTGATCCATGTTTTTGGACTGTGGGAGGAAACCGGAGAACCCGGAGGAAACCCACGCAGACACGGGGAGAAGATGGAAACTCCACCCAGATTGGGATTCGCACCCTAGCGCTTCGAATCCCTAGCGCTGAGAGGAGAACATGCCAACCACTAAGCCACCGTGCCGACCTCTAAGCCAATAATAATAGATAAATAAGAAAAATATATAATTATGCGCTTCTGTGTTCTAATATCTTTGTTCCAGATATTAAAGTAAACCGTGTCCTTTTCTTTGCATGTCGAAATGAAGCAAGGAACATGAAGAACAGGTTACTGATCACCACATTATTTCTTCGTTGTTCTTCTAACCAAGGACATGCAGTGGAACCATGGCAGCGTTTCTGTTAGGAAAGATTTAGATTATCTCATTCTGGCAAGCATTGTTTTTGGAAATCACTGCTTTCGACACTCTGCTGAATCAGGTTATTTGGCTTTGATTCCAACATCAAATGAATGAAGCAAAGATGTCCTCGTCTCCAAATCTGCAAATATGGAAAAATGAGTTCTTAGTAGGACAAGGAATGACATTTTAACGGTATGTTTATTGTCTAAGAAACCATCGTGATTATACCGTTATTATGTAATAATTAAAAAATGTAGTGCAGCACGGTGGCTTAGTGGTTTAGCATGTTCTCCTTTCAGCTCTAGGGATTCCCGGTTCGAATCCCCATCTGGGTGGAGTTTCCATGTTCTCCCCGTGTCAGCGTGGGTTTCCTCCGGGTTCTCCGGTTTCCTCCCACAGTTCAAAAACATGGATCAAGTCAATTGAGTTCTCCAAATTGCCCCATATAGAGTGTGTCTGTGTGAGTGAGTGTGTACCCAGCGATGGATTGGCGCCCTGTCCTGGGTGTATCTGCCCAGCGACCAAAACGTTCTCCCCTGGATGGGCATGGGGAGAACCCCCCCCCTTCCCCCCGCGACCCTGATATAGGATGAAGCGGAAGATAATGGATGGATGGATAAAAAATGTAGGGCTTTGGCTGAGTATTAACACAGAATACAATTTATAACACAAAATTCTTTTCATTCATTCATTATCTCTTACTTTATCCTCTATTAGGGTCGCGGTGGGGGGGGGGGGGGTCCCCATGCCCATCCAGGGGAGAACGTCTTGGGCGATGGGCAGATACACCCAGGACAGGGCGCCAATCCATTGCTGGACACACACTCACTCACACAGACACACTCTAAATGGGGCAATTTGGAGAACTCAATTGACTTGATCCATGTTTTTGGACTGTGGGAGGAAACTGGAGAACCCGGAGGAAACCCACGCGGACACGGGGAGAAGATGGAAACTCCACCCAGATGGGGATTCGAGCCGGGATTCCCTAGTGCTGAGAGGAGAACATGCCAACCACTAAGCCACCGCGCCACCCCTCCCACCATTAAGTGGAACATAATTAATTAATGAACTAATTAATACATTCATTCATTCATTCATTATCTTCCGCTTTATCCTCTATTAGGGTCGCGGTTGTGTTCCCCATGCCCATCCAGGGGAGAACGTCAATCCATCACTGGACACACTCTCACACACAGACACACTCTATATGGGGCAATTTGGAGAACTCAATTGACTTGATCGATGTTTTTGGACTGTGGGAGGAAACCAGAGAACCCGGAGGAAACCCACGCGGACACGGGGAGAACATGGAAACTCCACCCAGATGGGGATTCGAACCGGGAATACCTAGCGCTGAGAGGAGAACATGCCAAACCACTAAGCCACCGCGCCGGCCCACCCACCATTAAGTGGAACATAATTAATGAATGAAGTAATTAATACAAACTGTCATAATGCAGAGTATAGTATAGTATAGTATAGTATAGTATAGTATAGTATAGTATAGTATAGTAAAGTATAGTATAGTATAGTATAGTAAAGTATAGTATAGTAAAGTATAGTATAGTAAAGTATAGTATAGTATAGTAAAGTATAGTATAGTATAGTAAAGTATAGTATAGTATAGTAAAGTATAGTAAAGTAAAGTAAAGTATGGTATAGTATAGTAAAGTAAAATATAGTATAGTAAAGTAAAGTAAAGTATGGTATAGTATAGTAAAGTAAAATATAGTATAGTAAAGTAAAATATAGTATAGTAAAGTATAGTAAAGTAAAGTATAGTATAGTATAGTAAAGTATAGTATAGTAAAGTAAAATATAGTATAGTAAAGTATAGTATAGTATAGTAAAGTATAGTATAGTAAAGTATAGTAAAGTATGGTATAGTATAGTAAAGTAAAATATAGTATAGTAAAGTATAGTATATAGTATAGTAAAGTATAGTATAGTAAAGTAAAATATAGTATAGTAAAGTAAAGTATAGTAAAGTAAAATATAGCATAGTATAGTATAGTATAGTATAGTATAGTATAGTATAGTATAGTATAGTATAGTATAGTATAGTATAGTATCGTTTGCCTAATAGTCTTGACATGAACGCGTAGCATGTCTGTGTAAACGGACCAATCAGAGCACGGGATTCATCGGCCTAGCCCATCGGCAGAGGGAACAGAGGGTAAGAAGGGGCATGCGCATGCGCGGAGAGCGTGCGAGCGAGAGACTATCGCAGTGAATAGAGAGAGAGAGCGCGGCAGCGCGGTATATAACCGGCGGGGCCGCGGCGCTGAGCGGCAGGTGAGCCGGGCTTCGGTGCGAGGAGGCCGGCAGAGCAGCAGAGCGGCAGCGCGGTGAGGGTGAGTACCGGAGCTCCGGCTGCAGACACGCTGCTCCCTTTAAACGCGTCCACATGCAAACACACACACACACACACACACACACCTCTACTTTTATTTAAATATATATATATATATATATATATATATATATATATATATATATATATATATGTACAGTATATATATTATACTATTTCATTGTATTTGTATACTATGTACATTTTTGTAAATTTGTAATTGTTTTTATTTTTATTTTATTTTGTAAGCCAGCTTTGTGCAATACGAATGTATAATTTGTCATGCAAATGAAGCTTTAAAATTCATTCATTCATTATCTCCCGCTTTATCCTCTATTAGGGTAACGGTGGGGTTCCCCATGCCCATCCAGGGGAGAACATCTCGGGCGCTGGGCAGATACACCCAGGACAGGGCGCCAATCCATCGCTGGGCACACACTCACTCACACAGACACACTCTATATGGGGCAATTTTGAGAATTCAATTGACTTGATCCATGTTTTTGGACTGTGGGAGGAAAGCGGAGAACCCGGAGAAAACCCACGCAGACACGGGGAGAACATGGAAACTCCACCCAGATGGGGATTCGAACCGGGAATCCCTAGCTCTGAGAGGCAAACATGCTAAACCACTAAGCCACCGTGCCGCCCCTAGCTTTAAAATTGAAATTGAAATTGACGGAGAGAGAGACAGACAGAGAGACGACATGTTTCTGTGAGTGTTACCCGAAAAAAAAACCACTCGATTAAAAAGCCTTTTAAATCAACACAACTCTGTGTAATTGTGGAAGAGAGTCAGTGATGGAGATGATGAATCTCATTCTGATTCACAAACTGGTTCATCTGCTCTCATCTTTATTTAGGAAACATTTTTTTAAAAACATTCCTGTAAAGATGCTGCGGATCCTGCTTTCATCAGCATGTTCTAAAACTGACGTGTACTCTGTGACTTCCTCATAATAATAACAATACTGAACACACACCCTTTTATGTTCTTGTTGCTTTTTTATAACCGTGCATCAGACAGAAATCAGGTTAGATTAGATTAAATTAGGGTAGGACTTCGAAGTAATTCAGCCTGATTTTTTGTCAAATCCCGACAATCCAGGCTCCCTCATGCCCATCCAGGGGAGAACGTCTCGGACGCTGGGCAGATACACCCAGGACAGGGCGCCAATCTATCACTGAACACACAGACACACAATATATGGGGCAATTTGGAGAAATCGATTGACCTTGATCCATGTTTTTGGACTGTGGGAGGAAACCGGAGAACCCGGAGGTAACCCACGAGGACACGGCGAGGACATGGAAACTCCAGTGCTGAGAGGCGAACATGCTGACCACTATGCCAGGGTGCCGCCCGAATAATTTTATTAATTAATTCATTTTTTTTTTTTTTTATGGGCGCGATAGCTCAATGGTTAGGGTGTTGGGAGAGCTGTGTTTCTGTCTATTGTCTGTCCATCCATCCATTATCTTTGGCTTTATCCTCTACTAGGGTCACAGGGGGGGTTCCCCATGCCCATCCTGGGGAGAACGTTTCGGGCGCTGGGCAGATACACCCAGGACAGGACGCCAATCCATCACTGGACACACACTCACTCACACACACACACACTCTATATGGGGCAATTTGGAGAATTCAGTTGACCTAGATCCATGTTTTTGGACTGTGGGAGGAAACCGGAAAACCCGGAGGAAACCCACGCAGACACGGGGAGAACATGGAAACTCCACCCAGATGGGGATTCGAACCGGGAATCCCTAGCGTTGAGAGGAGAACGTGCTAAACCACTAAGCCACCGTGCCGCCCGCCAGTGAATTTCCGTGTTTTGTTAAGTAATTAATTTAAGTTTTAAGTTGTAATTAATAAATAAATTACAACAGTTTGGGGAAGGCCCTTTTGTGTACCAACCTTGTAGTGCTGAAAGTAGATTTCATAAAAATGTCATTTAAAAGGTTTGCTTTGGAGATGCCTCGTGGTTTTGCACAGATCCCTGATATCAGCATCACAAAAATCTGTTTCGGGCGCTGGGCAGATACACCCAGGACAGGACGCCAACCCATCGCTGGGCACACACTCACTCACACAGACACACTCTATATGGGGCATTTTGGAGAAATCAATTGTCCTTAATCCATGTTTTTTTGGACTGTGGGAGGAAACCGGAGAACCTGGAGGAAACCCACATGGACACGGGGAGAACATGGAAACTCCACCCAGATGGGGATTGGAACCGGGAATCCCTAGCGCTGAGAGGAGAACATGCTAACCACTAAGCCACTGCGCTGCCCTGTTTCTGTCTATTGTTCATTCATTCATTCATTATCTTCCGCTTTATCCTCTATTAGGGTCGTGGTGGGGTTCCCCATGCCCGTCCAGGGGAGAACGTTTCGGGCGCTGGGCAGATACACCCAGGACAGGGCTCCAATCTATTACTGGGCACACACTCACTCACACAGACACGCACACATAGACACTCTATATGGGGCAATTTGGAGAACTCAATTGACTTGATCCATGTTTTTGGACTGTGGGAGGAAACCGGAAAACACGGAGGAAACCCACGCAGACACGGGGAGAACATGGAAACTCCACCCAGATGGGGATTCGAACCGGGAATCCCTAGCGCTGAGAGGAGAACATGCTAAACCACTAAGCCACCGTGCCGCCTCTGTCTATTGTTTTAAAGATAATTGTCATTATCGTTAATTAACTTGCTGTGTGTTTACATACATAAACACTTGCTGGACACTTTATAAAGTACGTCCCCATGTTGCATCACTTCAGTGTCCATTTCATCAGCCTCACTTCTCTTTTAAATAAACTTTTGTAGTTTTGAACTCACAAACATTTACGTCATTAACTAATTTCATTTGAGTTGCTCGTCTTGAAATAAAGGATGGAAGTCAACATTTATCTTGACAATGGGGAGAACATGTACACAATGAAGACCAAGGACCTTGCTGTGAGATGTTCCTTATCTTAGACTTGTTATTTTGACACGTTTAGTTTGTTATTTGGCGGTGGATTAGTGGTTTAGCATGTTCTCCTCTCAGCGCTAGGGATTCCCAGTTCGAATCCCCATCTGGGTGGAGTTTCCATGTTCTCCCCGTGTCTGCATGGGTCTTCTCCGGGTTCTCCGGTTTCCTCCCACAGTCCAAAAACATGGATCAAGTCAATTGAGTTCTCCAAATTGCCCCATATAGAGTGTGTCTGTGTGAGTGAGTGTGTGCCCAGCGGTGGATTGGCACCCTTTCCTGGGTGTATCTGCCCAGCGCCCAAGACGTTCTCCTCTGGATGGGCATGGGGAACCCCACCGCGACCCTAATAGAGGATAAAGCGGAAGATAATGAATGGATGAATGAATGGTTTGTTATTTAATTAAACCCTTTACAGCTTTTTTTTATCTTGACAGCTTTCTCTTGTTTTATAATAATAATAATAATAATAATAATACGTTTTATTTATATAGCGCTCTTAGGGACCTCAAAACGAACGCTTTACAAAACGAACAGAGCAGCAAATCATTAAAACACACAGGACATATTAAACATTAGCGCAGTTATACAATAAGAATTGCAAAATCTAAAAGCAGAACCAGAAATAAAATATCAAAATAAATTAAATTAGAAATAAACCACTTTTCTAGCTTTGAGGGCAATAAATATAATGGAACGCCATTCACTTTCCTTTTAACCTCGCCCCATCTCTGTCCCCCCCCTCCCCCATGTCTAAATCAATACACATTGCTTGTAGGACCTGCTGGTGCATTTTCATTGAGTACAGAACTGAGCAGATTGGCAGCATCACTGGACCGTTGCTCTCGTTGTGACCATGGTTATAGAGGTAACAGTAATAAAGTGCAGTATGCGTGGTTGGTTGGTTGGAGGTGAGGTGATGTTGTCTGCTGCTGATACGGTGTGCTTTCTGAACCTGGTGATTTATATAAACCTTATCAATGAGAGTGTCCCGTTCCAGCATGCAGCTGTTCACTAATCAGGACATAGGCGAGGTCAAAGAGCTAGAAGTGTCTCTGATAATCTGCCCTTATGCTCTACTGCTCCATTAATACTGACCGATTTCTCTCTTTACACTTGAAACAGCCTTTAGGAGCAACATGCACCTTCACAGTCAGATGATCTGAGTTAATGTCGCCAGTTTGCTCATTGTACTTCATATTAATTTATTTATATATTTATATATTTATTTATTGGAGCCACTTTGCCTGTAATAAACCAATCAGCATGTGGCTTGCCATGTCCTTTGGCGGATTGTTGTTTCAATGGCTCTGTGTTGATGTAGAATAATTTTATTCATTCATTCATTATCTTCCGCTTTATCCTATATTAGGGTCGCGGGGGGGGGGTTCCCCATGCCCATCCAGGGGAGAACGTCTCAGGCGCTGGGCAGATACACCCAGGACAGGACGCCAATCTATCACTGGACACACACACTCACTCACACAGACACACTCTATATGGGGCAATATGGAGAACTCAATTGACTTGATCCATGTTTTTGGACTGTGGGAGGAAACCGGAGAACCCGGAGGAAACCCACGCGGACACGGGGAGAACATGGAAACTCCACCCAGATGGGGATTCGAACCGGGAATCCCTAGCGCTGAGAGGCGAACGTGCTAACCACTAAGCCACCGTGCCGCCCGAATAATTTTATTTATTTATTTATTTTATTTTATGGGCACGATTGCTCAATGGTTAGGGTGTTGGGTTATCAATCTAAAGGTTGGGGGTTCAAATCCCAGGTCCACTGAAGTTACCAATGTGGCTCCTTGAGCAAGACCCTCAACCCTCATTGCTCCAGGGATGTTGTGATGAACCCTGTGCTCACCTTGTAAGCCGCTTTGGATAAAAGCGTCCAATAAATGACCCAATGTAAATGTAAATATAATTGTTGGTGTAAATGTTTGCATGGCTGCCAAACTGGCAAGCGCTGCCGGATGTACATGTGTGATTAACAAGCGGGGGTGCACGCATGTGTGTTGACAAATCACTGTCAGGAAAGTGAGATAGCAATCCATCCATTATCTTCCGCTTTATCCTCTATTAGGGTCGTGGGGGGGTTCCCAGGACAGGGCGCCAATCTATCGCGGGGCACACACTCACACACACAGACACACTCTATATAGGGCAATTTGGAGAACTCCATTGACTTGATCCATGTTTTTGGACTGTGGGAGGAAACCGGAGAACCCGGAGGAAATGAGATGGCAATACGGCAGAAATGTACCTGTACACACCTCATTTCGAGACGGCCACGCCCACCGGAAAGATGTAGTCACAGCATTGCTATTTGGTATTTTAGCAGGGGGAGGTGTGTAAATAGACTGCTGACAGTGTGAGAAAGCAATGAGTATTATGGCGTGCCTTCCACAGGGTGTAGGATGGGACCTTATGAAGTGTTATAAATGAGACTCTTGTGCTGTCGCACTCATGTGTGAACCTCTCTCTCTCTCTCTCTCTCTCTCTCTCTCTCTCTCTCTCTTTATATATATATATATATATATACAGGCGACACGGTGGCTTAGTGGTTAGCATGTTCTCCTCTCAGCGCTAGGGATTCCCGGTTCGAATCCCCATCTGGGTGGAGTTTCCATGTTCTCCGCGTGGGTTTCCTCCGGGTTCTCCGGTTTCCTCCCACAGTCCAAAAACATGGATCAAGTCAATTGAATTCTCCAAATTGCCCCATATAGAGTGTGTCTGTGTGAGTGAGTGTGTGCCCAGTGATGGATTGGCGTCCTGTCCTGGGTCTATCTGCCCAGCGCCCGAAACGTTCTCCCCTGGATGGGAATGGGGACCCCCCCCCCGCGACCCTAGTAGAGGATAAAGCGGAAGATAATGAATGAATATATATATATATCTCACACAAACCTATTCACATTGACTGGTTGTTTTAGGTATGTCAGTGTTTGTAGATCTTTTTTTTTTAATTCATACAGTCTGCGTTTGACAGTCTTGAGATTTCACTGACAGCCTGTCGTCCTTGTTTTGATGGAGGCACTGATGGGGTTAAGTCAAGTCGTCTAGGAGGCCAGACGTTCTGCCCGTCACATGGCATGACTCCAGAGCACATTCAGCAGAGCTGAAAAGATAAAAACATATGCAAACTCAGAGTATAAAGGATTTGTTTGGATATTTGGAGGGACAGTTAAGTACCCACCAAGAAGTAATGGCTGAAGTGCTTTTGGGTGAGGTACCTAACTCCATTTGGCTGTCGTGCTCACTTCACTCGGTGTGTGTGTTTTACTGCACAGATGTGTGTAAGTTCAATATAGATCACTTTAGATACCTTAGTTTGGACTTAGGAAAATGCAACGCTGCTTTGTGACAATGTTCTCCTGTAAAAAGTGTTGTGTTAATAACTAAATTTGATCTTGATCAGCTTCAACTGGCACCAACAATCATGCCAATGTTTAAAATAACTAGTTCTGAGGTTTGATTGGAATATCCTCTAATTCCCGATGATCAATAGCAGCCAAATGACGAGGTGTGAATGCTTACAGGTACGTGATGCTCCTAATGAAGAACTTATTGCATGTAGATATCATCAGTACCCGCCCACATACATTCGTTCACATAGTATATATGTGTAATAAGAAAAATACAGAAAGGCTTTGTGCCAACAACCAAGCAGACACTTTATTTCTTGCGATGCTGTCTGGATGGTGCTCATCAGTCCTGTGGAGTCTCTGTACAGCCCGGTCTGATTGCCCCGTATGCGTTATTGATCAAACCACGATCTGCACGCTGTGATTTACCGACTTGGCTTGGGCAGTAATCACGTTTGCTGTGGCGCCAAGACTATTTTTATTCTTCAGCTGGTTTTGTTTGGTAAAGAAATGGTGAGCTGGACAAAGTAATAGTTAGGAGGCTTTAATTTAAAGATGATGGTGTGTGATGCTGTTGGTTGAATCTAGCTTTTGATGCTGAATACAAGTACAAGGCAATGAAATGCAGATGTCATTCATCAGAAGTTGTACAGTGCAGCATGGATTACTATATATATATATATATAGGCGGCACGGTGGCTTAGTGCACTAGGGATTCCCGGTTCAAAGCACCATCTGGGTGGAGTTTCCATGTTCTCCCCGTGTCTGCGTGGGTTTCCTCCGGGTTCTTCGGCTTCCTCCCACAGTCCAAAAACATGGATCAAGTCAATTGAATTCTCAAAAAATTGCCCCATATAGAGTGTGTGTGTGTGAGTGAGTGTGTGCCCAGCGATGGATTGGCGCCCTGTCCTGGGTCTATCTGCCCAGCGCCCGAGACGTTCTCCCCTGGATGGGCATGGGCAACCCCACCGCGACCCTAATAGAGGATAAAGCGGGAGATAATGAATGAATGCATATATATATATATATATATGTTTTATTTTATTTTAATTAATAATAGTTCATGTGTCCACATACATATTTAGACACTGTAATATATATATATATATATACAGGGGTGGCACGGTGGCTTAGTGGTTTAGCATGTTCTCCTCTCAGCACTAGGCATTCCCTGTTCGAATCCCCATCTGGGTGGAGTTTCCATGTTCTCCCCGTGTCTGCGTGGGTTTCCTCTGGGTTCTCCGGTTTCCTCCCAGAGTCCAAAAACATGAATCAAGGTCAATTGAGTTCTCCAAATTGCCCCATATAGAGTGTGAATGTGTGCCCAACAATAGATTGGCGCCCTGTCCTGGGTGTATCCGCCCAGCGCCCGAAACGTTCTCCCCTGGATGGGCATGGGGAACACCCCCCCTCCCTCCCCGCGACCCTAATAGAGGATAAAGCAGAAGATAATGAATGAATGAATATTGGATGGATGGAATTTATATACAGTACCAGTCAAAGGTTAGGACACGCCCCCTTCTTGCTTAATTTCCTCCACTTGTCATATAGATGGACTTTTGTAGTTTTACAATTAAAGACTGTAGTCCATCTGTGGTCTTTGTTTTGGTTAGTTCTCTGTTGGTTCTCAGGAGCATCACAGAACAGGTATCATTTGGGTGGTGGATTGTTTCTTGTCAGTTCTGCAGTGACACTGATGTGGTGAGGGGGGTTCTAGTGCAGCAGTGCTGCTGGAGTTTCATTTCTCCACCTCAGTGACACTGCTGGGATAGGAATAATGCACCCACCCAATAACCCCTCTTCTGTGGTGGTATTATTGGGGTTCTGACCATTAGAACAGAGTACACAGTACGTACTGTAGAACACAAACAGATGGACTACAGAGTGGAATTGTAGAACTAAAGTCACTCTTTTCAGGAAGTGGAACTGAGAACATGGCCAGTGAGTGGAGAACCGTGAGCTCTTCAATGATTCGACAAATTATAATCATGATGAAAACCTACATGTCATCATGTTTATTTCTTCTGTGTTTCTTTAGTGCCTCATAATCAAGCAGCATGTCGGCCAAGGCCATCTCCGAACAGACCGGGAAGGAGTTCCTGTACCAGCACATCTGCACCACGGCGGTTGTGCAGAACCGCTTCCGCCACGCTAACGTCACTGCTTCTACAGACTGGAACAAACTGGTCCAGGAGCACCCATGGCTACGGACGGAGGTAAGCGTGTGACCAGAAAGAAATATATCTCTAAAACATGGAATTCAGTGTTGGTCCATTTTGAAAAGACACAAATTAACACTGCAGGCTAATTAAAATACACTTCATCATTGGCCTACCAACACACATGGAGCAACAAAGTCATATTTGTGTGTTTATTGATTTAAATCTTTAAAACAGATTATTTTTGTTATTTATCTGTTATTTATTTAATTAATTATTTTTCTCTCTGGTTGGTGTTTATGTAAATTTTATATGTCCATGACTTTAGAAGTACACACTTTAAACATGATTATTCATTCATTCATTATCTCCCACTTTATCCTCTATTAGGGTCGCGGGGGGGTTCCCCATGCCCATCCAGGGGAGAACGTCTCGGGCGCTGGGGAGATAGACCCAGGAAAGGACGCCAATCCATCGCTGGGCACACACTCACTCACACAGACACACTCTATATGGGGCAATTTTGAGAATTCAATAGACTTGATCCATGTTTTTGGACTGTGGGAGGAAACCGGAGAACCCGGAGGAAACCCACGCGGACACGGGGAGAACGCGGAAACTCCACCCAGATGGGGATTCGAACCGGGAATCCCTAGCGCTGAGAGGAGAACATGCCAACCACTAAGCCACTGTGCCTGTTTAAACATGATTATTACATTTGTAATCTAAAGGTAACTTTAGTGGGGGAGGGGGTAATTATTAAAAATGTCTTAAAATTTATATTTGATGATATGTCAAATAAATGTTTATCGCTCTCTTTATATATATATATATATATATATATATATATATATATATATATATATATATATATATATATATATAGTTTTTATATATATAGTTTTTATATATTAAATTCTTTTTTTTTTCTTTTTTTTTTTTTTTGCATACAAAAAAATTTGGCCGGAGAGGAGACTCTTAGGAAATTGAATCTGCTGATTTCTCAGTTTTATATATATATATTTTTTTTGGCTGATTGTTTTTGCAGTATAGTTGTATATTATAAAAAAAAAAAAACAGATTTCCTGATTAAGGTTTTTTTTTCATAGCTGACATAACTACACAGTACACATGTTCACATCACTCACCAAGCACTTTATCAAAAACAACCAGGGAAAATGTGTAGCTACATTAAAAATAACACACAATGTGAATTTTTCATGGTGCCATTGTTTATTAATAGTAGATTATTCCATTCAGTCGTAGGTGAAGTAATGAGCCTAGTGTGTGTAAATGCCTGCTCTGCAGTGAGCTTCAGATACCGTCAGAGAGGCAGAGCTCACAAACTGCTGCTGCATCGATATTCCTGAAAGGAAGAGAAGAAACGCTGCAACTCTGAAGAATAAAGAAATAAAACCTCAGTTAGCGGTGCATGTGAGGTTTAGGGATGAAACCGTTACAGATTTTAAAGGTGCAATTAACGTCTAAGAAATAATCACGATTTTACAAATACGATGCAATAATGCAACATGCAGAGCTTTTGCTGTACATTAGTCGAGAATACACTTTATAACAAAACATATTAAATAATTTAAAAAAAAAATCCAATAAAAACAATAATAAAAATCTGACAGAACTTTATTTTTGTTCTGATTGAGTTACGCGGTTGAGATTTAAATCTCTGGAATAATGTGTTTCTTTTTTTTATAAACATTGTCATGGTATGTACCTTTTACGATAATGACTTTTAGCTTGCAAAAATGATTAATCGTCTCATCCCTAGTCAGGTTTAACTATGAAAACTAAAATATTTCTGATTCTAAATCATTTTAACGGCACGGTGGCTTAGTGGTTAGCATGTTCTCCTCTCAGCTCTAGGGATTCCCGGTTCGAATCCCCATCTGGGTGGAGTTTCCATGTTCTCCCCGTGTCCGCGTGGGTTTCTCCGGGTTCTCCGGTTTCCTCCCACAGTCCAAAAACATGGATCAAGTCAATTGAATTCTCCAAATTGCCCCATATAGAGTGTGTCTGTGTGAGTGAGCGTGTGCCCAGTGATAGATTGGCGCCCTGTCCTGGGTGTATCTGCCCAGCGCCCGAAACGTTCTCCCCTGGATGGGCATGGGGAACCCCACCACGACCCTAATATAGAACAAAACGGAAGATAATGAATGAATAAATAATTTTAGGACAGTTGTTGGCTTGTGGTTCAGGAACCAACCTTGTGATCTGAAGGTCTCTGGTTCGATTCCCAGTCCCACAAAGTGTTATGGCTGAAGTACCCCTGAGCAAGGCATCTAAACCTAATTGCCGATGGGTTCAATGTAAAGGACAGATTCCTCTGAGTGTAAGTACAGTAGATAAAAAAAAAGATATTAAAGGACCAAATAGCTAAATAAAAAAAACCTCTAACCTAGTTATTAACTAAATACCTCTAAATTAAGGAGAGGCATTTAAACCAAAATACCCGTCCCCATTTTCTGCAACCGAGATGCAGCTCCTGATGAAAGAGAAGAAGTTGGTGTTGCATGTATGATAAAGACCGTAAGTGCCAGTGGTGGGTGGCACACTAGTAGCTTAAGACACAAGAAAAATTAAATACAGCTTAATTGGAAATGCCAGGTTATTAATACATAAATCTGAGTAATTAGGTTTTCTTTAGGTATCGGCTCATGGCTTGTTTAAGACTAATGGCCGAGCGCGGTTTCTTGCAGCTGTAAAAGCTTTCTTAATCACGTTAATGGAAGCGCCCATGTTGTAATCACATTACATCTGACTCACCTCCCTCCTTTAGAGGACACGGAACTGATAGGAACTGATTTATATCCATCTCTTTATCCTGTGGCCTCAATCCCCCCTCGCTTTCCTTTTATTTTTACTCCATGGTTTTAAACTGATTTACTCTGGTTTACATTGTGTGTGTGCTTTTTTTTATTTTTTTATTTTTTATTTTTTAAACTGTTGCACAAAAAAAAAAAAAAAAATAGGTTTGTTTGATGTGTGACATTTCCGTTTTGTCTTTTCTCTCTCCAGAGATTGGTGGTGAAGCCAGATCAGCTGATCAAGCGCAGGGGGAAGCTGCGATTGGTGGGTGTAAACCTTGATTTGCAGGGGGTCAAAGACTGGCTCAGACCCCGCCTTATGAAAGAGACCATGGTACATGCCTTTTTCTCTCTCACACACACACACACACACACACACACACACACACACACACACATTTTTTTTGCATTGTGGGGACTTTACATAGACTTCTATTAATTTAATAGGCTTACCCAAAACCTGAAATGTACATATCGGCTATTACCCATAACCTTTCACTCATTCATTCATTATCTCCCGCTTTATCCGCTAATAAGGGTCGCGGTGGGGTTCCCCATGCTCATCCAGGGGAGAACGTTTCAGGTGCTGGGCAGATAGACCCAGGACAGGGCGCCAATCCATCGCTGGGCACACACTCACTCACACAGACACACTCTATATGGGGCAATTTGGAGAACTCAATTGACTTGATCCATGTTTTTGGACCGTGGGAGGAAACCGGAGAACCCGGAGGAAACCCACGCGAACACGGGGAGAACATGGGAACTCCACCCAGATGGGGATTCGAACCGGGAATCCCTAGCGCTGAGAGGCGAACGTGCTAACCACTAAGCCACCGTGCCGCCCTACCCATAACCTTACCTTACCCTAAACTAACAGTAATCACACAATAAACTAAACCATAACTATTAACAAACCCAAGCCTTAAGCCAACCATAAACTTTACCAACAACAAACCATAACCCTAATCTAACCCTAACCGTAAACTGACCATAAACTATCTATAACCCTAAAATTAACATAACCATTAATTAAACTCGACCCCTAAAGTAACCCTGACAATAGACAAACCCTAAATCAGTCATAAACTAACCATAAACCTGCTTACAGTCCCCCACAGTTACATGAGATCCTTATAATGTAAGTGTTTAAAAGGGTCTTGTTCCCACAATGCTATACATACTTGTGTACACACACACACACACACCAGTAATAATGTGTGAGTCTTACAGGAATCTAGCTAATGACATTTAAAAAAAAACCACACAATTCATTATATAAGATTTTATTCTCTATATTTAATAAATTGCCTTCTTTTACAACGAACCCAATCTTCCAGTTGCATGAGCACATTTGTTGTCATCACTGGGTTCCGCCGCCCGTTTGCTGTAATAGATCTGACTCTAAGCCCAGTCACTAAATTGGTTCCTGTCCCCAGAGGCTCTTAAAGAGCTCGAGCGCAGTCGCCTTTTCGTTTTCCTCCACCTCGTCATCCTGTTTTTCTCGGCTGAAATGTCAGCTCCTCTCGCCGGGTCCCTGTTGATTTATATCCCATGGCCTCCCGCTCTGCTGTCGGGATGAATGAGGTTTGTGTGTATGGGAGTCGGGCTTGCTGCTCTTCTCTCTGAGTAACCTGGACGTATCGATCTTCAGTACTGAACCGCAGCACCATGTGACGGTTGTTTACAGGATGCTTTCTGGATCTGGATTTCTGGAGTTAACCCCAAACAGGACTTGATCTGTGACGAAGTTGAATATTCACATCTTTTAAAGCATCTGAACCGTCTCAACAGTGAATGAATATCTCATGCTCTTAAATTTCAGGTGGGGAAGGCTAAAGGCATCCTGAAGAACTTCCTGATCGAGCCCTTCGTTGCACATAAGCAGGTAAAAGATTCTCTACATCAATCAAATTAAAAAATTTTCATTCATTATCTTCCGCTTTATCCTCTATTAGGGTCGCAGTGGGGTTCCCCATGCCCATCCAGGGGAGAACGTCTCAGGCGCTGGGCAGATAGACCCAGGACAGGGCGCCAATCCATCGCTGGGCACACACTCACTCACACAGACACACTCTATATGGGGCAATTTTTGAGAATTCAATTCACTTGATCCATGTTTTTGGACTGTGGGAGGAAACCGGAGAACCCGGAGGAAACCCACAAGGACACGGGGAGAACATGAAAACTCCACCCAGATGGGGATTCGAACCGGGAATCCCTAGCGCTAAGAGGCGAACGTGCTGACCACTAAGCCACCGTGCCGCCAAATTTAAAAATAACCATAATAATAATAATTAGGCTTAGTGGTTTAGCACGTTCTCCTCTCAGCACTAGGGATTCCCGGTTCGAATCCCCATCTGGGTGGAGTTTCCTTGTTCTCCCCGTGTTCGCGTGGGTTTCCTCCGGGTTCTCCGGTTTCCTCCCACAGTCCAAAAACATGGTTCAAGTCAATTGAGTTCTCCAAATTGCCCCATATAGAGTGTGTCTGTGCATGTTTGTGTGAGTGAGTGTGTGCCCAGCGAAAGATTGGCGCCCTGTCCTGGGTCTATCTGCCCAGCGTCCGAAACGTTCTCCCCTGGATGGGCATGGGGGAACCCCCCCCATATAGATAATGAATGAATGTGTTGGCTGCGAATATTATTTGCTCGAGTCCAGCCGCATCTACTATAATCCCTCATTAACAGCGGTTGCCACAACAACTACAATCCCTCATAAACATTGGCTGCCTTAAATACTACAGCGGTGGCCACAACTACAATAATCTCTTATGAACAATAGATGCCACAACTACTATAGTTGTTTATTTACAGCAGTGGCAACAACTACTGTAATTTATTATAACCAATGGTTGCCATAACTATTATAATCCCTCATTAACATTGGAATGACTCCACTTTGGAGGTTGCTGTAGTTAAAAAAAAAAAAAAAGTTAATACATTTAAAATAATTATAAAATATAATAATAAAAATATATAATAGTTGTTCATGAGTAATAATACATATGTTTTATATAGATTTGTTTGAGAAGTCCTCAAACGAAAAATCCCAAAGAAAGGAACTAACAAATGTAACGGTGAATGTTGGACTGATCTTCTGTTTTTTAAACCTCATTATGATGTACGCAGTAATTAATTATGTTGTGTTTTTGCAGGAGGAGGAGTTTTACGTGTGCATCTACGCGGCACGCGAGGGCGACTACGTGCTCTTTCATCATGAGGGAGGTGTCGACGTCGGCGACGTGGACGCTAAAGCCCAGAAGATGCTGGTCGGCGTGGATCAGAAGCTCGACCCTGATTCCGTCCGACAAAAGCTGCTGACTCATGTTCCCGCTAACAAAAAAGAGTGAGAATCAACAGAATACTTTTATTTATCCCTGAACAGGAATAGAAAAAAAAAAACTTTGACCAAAAATAAATCTGCTCCCTCAAGCTACCAGGGGGAAGCTTTTAACACGATGGGCATTCATTCATTCATTATCTCCCGCTTTATCCTCTATTAGGGTCGTGGTGGGGTTCCCCATGCCCATCCAGGGAAGAACGTTTCGGGCGCTGGGCAGATACACCCAGGACAGAACGCCAATCTATCACTGGACACACACTCACTCACTCCAAATGGAGCAATTTGGAGAACTCAATTGACTTGATCCATGTTTTTGGACTGTGGGAGGAAACCGGAGAACCTGGAGGAAACCCACGTGGACACGGGGAAAACATGGAAACTCCACCCAGATGGGGATTCGAACCGGGATTCGAACCCTAGTGCTGAGAGGCAAACGTGCAGACCAGTAAGCCACCGTGCCGCCCCAAACTGGACATTTGAGGAATATTAGTAACACGAGTGGATTAAGCAACATGTTCTATTGTTCTTATTTCATGGAGCACATGGGCTGAATATTTATTCATTCATTCATTCATTATCTCCCGCTTTATCCTCTATTAGGGTCGCGTTGGGGTTCCCATGCCCATCCAGGGGAGAACATCTCGGGCGCTGTGCAGATACACCCAGGACAGCACGCCAATCTATCACTGGACACACACTCACTCACAGACACACTCTATATGGGGCAATTTGGAAAACTCAGTTGACTTGATCCATGTTTTTGGACTGTGGGAGGAAACCGGAGAACCCGGAGGAAACCCACGCAGACACGGGGAGAACATGGAAACTCCACCCAGATGGGGATCCGAACCCTAGTGCTGAGAGGCCAACGTGCTGACCAGTAAGCCACCGTGCCGCCCCAAGGAATAATATTATTAGGAATAATATTACATTTGAGGAATATTGGTAACACGAGTGGATTAAGCAACGTGTTCTATTGTTCTTATTTCATGGAGCACATGGGCTGAATATTTAATCAAGGTTTTTAAATGGTGGCTTTGCCTCATGATGTCACTCAGTCATTATAGAGTGAGCTCACCTCTGGCTCCGAAAGTCGATATTGTGACTAAGAAAGGGAAAACATGGTGCTGGATAGAAGGTGGCAGAGAGAGAGAGAGAGAGAGAGTGATGAGAAGACACACCCATATGTCAAAAACTGTGAGTTTATGCTGGAAGAAGGAGGTGGTGTCCATTAGCTAAATTAAACCCCCACCCCACCCCACCCATCGCTCCCTATCTACCGTAGCTGTATTCTGACCACGTATCCGCTGCTGCTCTTATTCAGATGATTCATGCAGGCTCCTCTTTCTGGCTGTACTCCCCGTCTTGGCTGACATTGAGATTGACGGGTTTATAGTCCAGCCCAATGGTCATGCCACGTTCTCTCATCCCACGCATCCGTCTCATACTGCTTACCCCACCCCTGTCTCTCCACCCCTGTCTCTCCTGAATGCGGTCTGAAAACAAACTCAATCAGGGGTAAATACAGCCGGGGAGACGGAATGGCGCTCTGGAACCAGGCGAGCTGCTTTTGTGTGAGGCTGGTGGTGTGGAATAAATGCCACTCTCCAACCGCCTGTGCTTGCGGACACACTGTACACACACTTCTGTTGTGAAAACATCAAAGATAAAATGCTACATTCCAAATACCATTTGGAAAATATTTTTCAGTAGGAATTTCTTTCATCAACAATTAGTGTCTTTTTTTTCATAATGAATTTTACTTATTCATTCATCATTCATTCATTATCTTCCGCTTTATCCTCTATTAGGGTTGCGGTGGGGGTCCCCATGCCCATCCAGGGGAGAACGTCTCGGGCGCTGGGCAGATAGACCCAGGACAGGGCGCCAATCCATCGCTGGGCACACACTCACTCACACAGACACACTCTATATGGGGCAATTTTGAGAATTCAATTGACTTGATGCATGTTTTTGGACTGTGGGAGGAAACCGGAGAACCCGGAGGAAACCCACGCAGACACGGGGAGAACATGGAAACTCCACCCAGATGGGGATTCGAACCGGGAATCCCCAGCGCTGAGAGGTGAACGTGCTAAACCACTAAACCTCCGTGTCGCCAATTTTACTTATTAAATGTCATTAAATCAGTACAAACCACATTTCTTTTGTGTTTCATGCCCCCCCCCCTTAGTGGTTTAGCATGTTCTCTTCTCAGCACTAGGGATTCCCGGTTCGAATCCCCATCTGGATGGAGTTTCCATGTTCTCCCCGTGTCTCTAAAATGCCCCCATTTAATTTAACCCTATATATATATATATATATATATATATATTGTGTGAGGCGGAATGGTGGCTTAGTGGTTAGCACGTTCGCCTCTAGGGATTCCCGGTTCGAATCCCAATTTGGGTGGAGTTTCCATGTTCTCCCCGTGTCCTTGTGGGTTTCCTCTGGGTTCTCCCGTTTCTTCCCACAGTCCAAAAACATGGATCAAGTCAATTGAATTCTCAAAATTGCCCCATATAGAGTGTGTCTGTGTGAGTGTTTGCCCAGCGATGGTCATGGGTGTCTCTGCCCAGAGCCCTGGATGGGCATGGGGAACCCCCCCCACACCCTAGTAGAGGATAAAGCAGAAGATAATGGATGGGTTCCCTTAAATGTATGTTAAAAATCGGCAAATAAACAACATATAAACAGGTTCAACACATTGATTAATTGCCCGAAATGTTCTCTCATGGATGGGCATGGGATAAGGAACCCCTCCCCTCATTGTTTGGACAGATTGCTTGAGACACAAGATCTACTTCTCAGTGTTTGGATCACTGTGGTATAATCCGGGGTTGGTTTATGTCATGGCTTTAGCCCCATGCGTTACAATAACTGTCTTATTGATCGTTCTGTGATTATTATGTAATATGCTCCACGTTCTGTTTACTAACGTCCATGTCTCCTGTGTTTGTGCACGTACAGGGTCCTGACTAGTTTCCTGGTGGGCTTGTTTAACCTGTATGAGGACTTGTACTTTACCTACCTGGAGATCAACCCTCTGGGTGAGTGACTGTGGAAATCGCTCTGCTCTGACTTTGCATTCGTTTAACTTCGAATCAAGGCTCAAATCTCTTAGGGTTCAGGTACATTGTTTATATGTGTTTCCACCTTTTCATCTTTATTCATTCATTCATTCATTATCTTCCGGTTTATCCTCTAGTAGGGTCGTGGGGGGGTTCCCCATGCCCATCCAGGAGAGAACGTCTCGGGCGCTGGGCAGATACACCCAGGACAGGGCGCCAATCTATCGCTGGGCACACACTCACTCACACAGACACACTCTATATGGGGCAATTTGGAAAACTCAATTGACTTGATCCATGTTTTTGGACTGTGGGAGGAAACCGGAGAACCCGGAGGAAACCCACGCAGACACGGGGAGAACGTGGAAACTCCACCCAGATGGGGATTCGAACCGGGAATCCCTAGTGCTGAGAGGAGAACGTGCTAACCACTAAGCCACCGTGCCGCCCTATTTACATTTACATTTGGTCATTTATTGGACGCTTTTATCCAAAGCGACTTACAAGGTGAGCACCGGGTTCATCACAACATCCCTGGAGCAATGAGGGTTAAGGGTCTTGCTCAAGGAGCCACATTGGTAACTTCAGTGGACCTGGGATTTGAACCGATAACCTTCAGATTGATAGCCCAACGCCCTGACCACTGAGCTACCGCGCCCTGTATATATGTTGTCACTTAAAACTAAGACTGAAAAGCTGAAGAACACCTCCAGAGATTAAAAAGATGCACCGCTTGGAGAAGTGCTGCATCATTAATACTTCTCTATAAGCTGTAGACCTTTTCAGTCTTAAACACGGCCGTGACCTCGTGCCGTGAGTGCTGTATGTGTTTTTTACATTTATAACAGTTCTGGATCAAAGTGAATAAGAAGCACCAGTGTGTGGTTTGGGTTCCTGAAGAGAGAGAATTAATTAGACTGGGCTGTCTATAAGGAATTAATTACTGAATGATGTAAACACATGTGGTGCAGTTTTCTGATGGCTCTGGCTGCAATTAGACTTCAGTCTGATCACTGAATTGTGAAAAAGAAACAGATCTCAATCATGAATGCTACATTCATTCATTATCTTCCCCTTTATCCTATATTGGGTCGCGGGGGGGTTCTCCATGCCCATCCAGGGGAGAACGTCTCGGGTGCTGGGCAGGATGCCAATCCATCGCTGGGCACACACACACACACTCTATATGGGGCAATTTGGAGAACTCAATTGACTTGATCCATGTTTTTGGACTGTGGGAGGAAACCGGAGAACCCGGAGGAAACCCACGTGGACACGGGGAGAACATGGTAACTCCACCCAGATTGGGATTCGAACCGGGAATCTCTAGCGCTGAGAGGAGAACATGCTAAACCACTAAGTCACCGTGCCGCCCTCTTTTTCCCAATCTCTACAGTAATGTCCTCGGGTTGCTGTTGGCGTCTATTAGAAATTACTTTTTTAATAGAAGTTGCTTTATTTTAAAGACTTCTCATTAACTTCATCACTATTAATTGTGGTAATAATTACAGTGCTTACTTTATAAGGATCCTCTCTATATTCCAGTGGTGACCAAGGATGGGGTCTATGTGTTGGATATGGCTGCTAAGATCGATGCGACGGCTGATTATCTGTGTAAAGCCAAGTGGGGTGATGTGGAGTTTCCTCCTCCATTCGGCAGAGAGGCCTACCCTGAGGTACATACTGCACATCTGTTATAGATAAACCTTTTAACTGAAGTGATTTGGTTTTAATTATAAGTACCTGCACGTTGTAGGTAAACCTCTAAATGCATGCATGTTCCATATAGTTCAGAGATGTACTTCTGGCTTTTACCTTAAAATTCCCAAAGACGTCTGGATGCTTCAGTAGCAGTTAACAGTATGTTTGGGTTTGTCCGTACCGGTGCTGTAAGCCTTGAATGGGAATTTTGACCTATTGTCTTGTAATATTGTTCTATTCAGATAAAATTTTATGGCATAATTAAGAAGTAATAATCAGGGGTCCTTTACATTTTGTAATAAAGATCCTCTGCTGATTATTAAAACACAATCGTAGCACGATGTTGCCATCATCTGCTTTAATTATTTATATATGTATATAATTTAGGGCTGTATTCAACTACAGATTTTCGTAGTCGAATTTGATTCGTCAGATTTTCCCTATAGGTGACTGATAGTCGAATCAGTTAAAATTTCACCACAAGATGGCGCTCTAAGCATAGTTTTTAAAAAAGATTTTTTTTTTATATATTTTACTTGTTTTTCTAACAAAAGAAAACCTTTTTTTTGTTTTTGTTTTTTCTTTTTTTTCTAGAAATTATGATGATTTTATTTGACAAAAGGCTATATATATATATAACGAAAACAAAGACATTTCATGTAAAAACTAATGCTTAGCAGCAGCCATGGGCGCCCCCATGTGGTCAAAAATGGTACATTCGACTATGAGGTTCATAGTCGACTACGGTTCTCCGAATTGAATCGTCGAATCAGCGAATATTGCAGCTCACCCCTATTATAATTAATAGTTTAATTAATGGAGTGAGCGTCTAACCTTTTCTCCTATTAAACACAGTGATTTATGCTTCTGTTTAGGCTTTCAGACTACAACCTAACCTTTTTATATATATATAATATACACACACACACACACACTCACACACACATGCGCCTTGACAAGCTGCCAGAATAAATTGCACCCTTAACCTGCAATAGTGCATGAGCTTTTTTTTAAGATGATCCATCAAAAGAAGGGTTTTTATTCTTTTATTTTTTGTGGATTTAAACATAATAAATTGATCATTAAAAAGTTTAATATTAACCCCTTATAGAATAGAATAGATTTCAACTTTATTGTCATTGTTCATTATAAACAACGGAATGCAGTTTGCATCCATCAAGAAGTGCTTTAGCAGATATATAAATATATACATTACAAAGTGGTAATTTGTTGAGTAGAATATACAAATATGAATGTACAGATTATAAATATGAAATATACAGCTATGAGCATGTACAGACTTTGAGCAGATATAGTAAGAAATATACAAGCTATGAACATGTACAGACTGCGAGCAGATATAAATATGAAATATACAGCTTATGTCATTGTAGTAAGATGAACGTTGCTCTTTAAAAATATTTAATAAGACACAAGGACGTATTAAAATAATTAATACACACAATAGTGACTGTTGTTCTGCATTTTAA
>JAFMOC010000599.1:0-12500 GCA_019802505.1 Corydoras sp. C115 | reverse complement strand
TTTTTTTTACAAAAAATTAATCTGCTTTAAATACACTCACCAGCCACTTTATAAACATCTGTACAAATTTCCTTAATATATTTCCTTTTAAAATCTGTACATGCACTTAATTTATTTATATTACATGAGCACATTTATTTCTAGAAAATTTCTATTCTGTGCGTGTGTGTGTAATATATATATATATAGGTGGCACGGTGGCTTAGTGTTTAGCATGTTCTCCACTCAGTGCTAGGGATTCCCGGTTCGAATCCCCATCTGGGTGGAGTTTCCGTGTTCTCCCCGTGTCTGCGTGGTTTTCCTCCGGGTTCTCCGGTTTCCTCCCACAGTCCAAAAACATGGATCAAGTCAATTGAATTCTCCAAATTGCCCCATATAGAGTGTGTTTCTGTGAGTGAGTGTGTGCCCAGTGATGGATTGCCGCCCAGCGCCCGAGACATTCTCCCCTGGATGGGCATGGGGAACCCCACCGCGACCTTAATAGAGGATAAAGCGCGAGATAATGAATGAATGAAAATTATTTATATATATATATGTATATGTGTGTGTGTGTTATTTGTTAGCTAAAGCCACCACGCTGTTCAGCAAGCACACGAAGGCTATCGTGTGGGGTATGCAGACCCGAGCCGTGCAGGGAATGCTGGACTTTGACTATGTGTGCTCCCGTGAGGAGCCCTCAGTCGCAGCCATGCTCTACCCTTTCACGTACGTTTGTGAAATTCTGTTATTAATCATAAAAGTTTTAAAAAATCAATTACCTTTCCATTTACTTTGCTCTGAATTTTTTTTTTTCTGCAGTGGAGACCATAAACAAAAGTTCTATTGGGGTCATAAGGAAATCCTCTTGCCAGTTTACAAAAACATGTCTGATGCCATGAAGAAACACCCGGAGGTGGATGTTCTGATCAGCTTCGCCTCTCTACGTTCTGCCTTCGACAGCACTATGGAGACGCTGCAGTACCCACAGGTCTGTACAGTACGACTAAATCGAACGCAATACCAAACCTTTAGATTTATATAAAATATATTTTCATAGAGCGGCACGGTGGCTTAGTGGTTGCACGTTCGCCTCTCAGCACTAGGGATTTTCGGTTCGAATCCCCATCTGGGTGGAGTTTCCATGTTCTCCCTGTGTCTGCGTGGGTTTCCTCCGGGTTCTCCGGTTTCCTCCCACAGTCCAAAAACATGGATTAATTTAATTGAATTCTCAAAATTGCCCCATATAGAGTGTGTCTGTCTGAGTGAGTGTGTGCCCAGCGATGGATTGGCGCCCTGTCCTGGGTCTATCTGCCCAGCGCCCGAGATGTTCTCCCCTGGATGGGCATGGGGAACCCCACCGCGACCCTAATAGAGGATAAAGCGGGAGATAATGAATGAACATTTTCATAGATCCATCCATTATCTTCCACTTTATCCTCTATTAGGGTCGCGGGGGGGTTCCCCATGCCCATCCAGAGGAGAACGTTTCGGGGGCTGGGCATATACACCCAGGACAGGGTGCCAATCTATCGCTGGACACACACTCACTCACTCACACAAACACACTCTATATGGGGCAATTTGGAGAATTCAGTTGACCTTGATCCATGTTTTTGGACTGTGGGAAGAAACCGGAGAACTCGGAGGAAACCCACGCGTACACGGGGAGAACATGGAAACTCCACCCAGATGGGGATTCGAACCGGGAATCCCTAGCGCTGAGAGGCGAACGTGGCAACCACTAAGCCACCGTGCCGCCCCATTTTCATAGATAATTGAAATAATGAAAGGGATAATTTTGTACTTTGCAGATTCACACTATAGCGATCATAGCTGAAGGGATCCCCGAGGCGCTCACCCGCAAGATCATCAAGAAAGCCGATGAGAAGGGCGTCACCATCATTGGACCCGCAACGGTACATCATAATCACAATGCATGTAGACATTGTGGACTGACACCCCAACATTGTGTTATGTAATTGTGTATGTTGTCTGGTTCAGGTGGGCGGGATCAAACCTGGCTGCTTTAAAATCGGGAATACGGGTGGAATGCTGGACAACATCCTGGCATCCAAGCTGTACAGGCCAGGTAGTGTGGCCTATGTGTCCCGCTCTGGAGGGATGTCCAACGAGCTGAACAACATCATCTCCCGCACCACCGACGGAGTCTACGAAGGCGTCGCTATCGGCGGGGACAGGTTTGTTTACGTGTGGCGGTGTTGGTCAAAAGCATTTTTACTACATTTTAGAACCAGTGTCAAGTGTCATGTCATTATATTCCTCCTAATCCAATATAAGGGTCGCAAGGGCGGGTTCTCCATGCCCATCCAGGAGGAGAACATTTTGGATGCACCCAGTACAGGTTGCCAATCCATTGCTGGGCCACACAGACACACACTATATATCCATCCATCCATTATCTCCCGCTTTATCTTCTAGTAGGGTCGCGGTGGGGTTCCCCATGCCCATCCAGGGGAGAACGTTTCGGGCGCTGGCCAGATACACCCAGGACAGGACACCAATTTATCACTAGGCACACACTCACACAGACATGCACACAAACACACGCTAAATGGGGCAATTTGGAGAATTCAATAGACTTGGTCCATGTTTTTGGGCTGTGGGAGGAAACCGGAGAACCCGGAGGAAACCCACGCGGACACGGGGAGAACATGGAAACTCCACCCAGATTGGGATTCGAACTGGGAATCCCTAGCGCGGAGAGGGACTGTGGGAGGAAATCGGAGAACCGTGAAGAAACCCACGCAGACACGAGAGAACATGGACACTCCACCCAGATTGGGATTCAAACCTGGATTCTTAAAGACATGCTTTAACTGTTTTAGAGTTCAATGGGATAGTACTTTACACCACTCAGGGGAAACGTTTCGGGTGCTGGGCAGATACGCCCAGGACTGGGCGGACATGGGGAGAACATGACAACTCCACCCAAATTGAGATTGGCATTGATGGTGCTGAGAGGCGAACGTGCTAACCACTAAGCCACCATGCCGCCCTTGCTGAACCATGAAACCCATTAATTGAAGAACATGACACTTTTTGACAGGTTCCATTGTTTTTGTGGTCCAGATATCCAGGTTCTGTATTTATGGACCATGTGTTGAGGTATCAGGACACACCGGAGGTGAAGATGATCGTTGTGCTGGGAGAGGTATGAAAACCTGACACACCTTCACCACAGGTCTTCTTCATACCATCAACCAAACCGCTTTTGGTTTTACATTTACATTTGTTTCTCTGAATTTTCCATAATCCGTTTATAGATCGGAGGAACAGAGGAGTATAAAATCTGTAAGGGCATCATGGAGGGCAGGATCACCAAACCTTTGGTCTGCTGGTGTATCGGCACCTGCGCCACCATGTTCTCCTCCGAGGTGTGACTTTAAAAGCTTTCCAACATTTTGCTTAATTTACAAACGCAGTGCGAGAACAATTCTTTCAAGCCTGCTGTCTGGTGATGTCGCAGGTTCAGTTCGGCCACGCTGGCGCCTGCGCTAATCAGACCTCCGAGACCGCCGTCGCTAAGAACAAGGCCCTGAAGGAGGCCGGAGCCTTCGTCCCCAGGAGCTTCGATGAACTCGGGGACGTCATCAAGTAAGAACAAATGTGTATGAACAGGGAAACTGAGTCATTTGATTTTCTAATTGAGTATCATAATCAGGGTTGTGCGAGATAACCGAGCCTATCCCAGCAGTTAGTAGTGTAAAAGTCAGCTCCCGTCTTAAACATTAAGAGACACTTGTGCTTGACCCAGGATGACACTTCATCAAGTGGGGAGGGGTTCCCATAGGGGAGAACATTTGGGCGCTGCGCACACACTCACTCGCACAAACACACACTATATAGGGGCAATTTAGAGCAGCCAATTCATCTTGAAATTCATGTTTTTGGACTGTGGGAATAAACTGGAGAACCCAGATGTGGTACCTCAATTTTTACAGGTGTAAAAGTTATGATCAAGTTTACAAATTGTAAATGTTTGACTTGTTGCCTCTTTATTTTATGTCTATTGGGTAAAATTTGCTAAGAGTTTGTGAAGTTGATTCTGAGTGCTGTATCAGTTAGGTTTAAGTAATTTATTTATAGAGCGCTTTTTAAAATAGTACATTGTCACAAAGCAGTTTTACAGTTTTAAAAGCCTTTAAACCCCCAAAGAGTAAGCCGAAGCGACAGTGGCAAGAAAAAAATACAAATCAGTCTACTAAAAATTGAGGTTCCATTCTGTAATTGTTACTAATGTTAAACTTGTAGGGTGTGGTAGCTCAGTGGTCAGGGCGTTGGGTTGTCAATCTGAAGGTTGGGGTTCAAATCCCAGGTCCACTGAACTTACCAATGAAGGTCCTTGAGCAAGACCCTTAACCCTCATTGTTCCAGGGATGTTGTGATGAACCCTGTGCTCACCTTGTAAGTCGCTTTGGATAAAAGCGTCCAATGAATGACGTAATGTAATGTAAACTTTTGGTAACTTAGATCTGTCTACGATGACCTGGTGAGCCAGGGTGTCATAGTGCCAGCTAATGAAGTTCCTCCCCCCACCGTACCAATGGACTACTCCTGGGCACGGGTGAGTCGGCCAGTTTCCTAATGTGAGCTGATTTTATGGATTTTTGTTCGTCCTCCTATATAAGGGACGTTTTTTTTTTGTTTTTTTTTGCTCATGGCAGGAACTGGGTTTAATCCGTAAACCCGCCTCCTTCATGACCAGCATCTGTGACGAACGAGGGCAGGAGCTGATCTATGCCGGCATGCCCATCACGGAGGTTTTCAAGTCTGAGATCGGTTTGGGAGGAACCCTGGGACTTCTCTGGTTTCAAAGGAGGTATATCAGAGCTTGGGTTATGTCTGTTATGCATGGTGTGCTTTAAAACAACACTGACGTGTGTGTGTGTGTGTGTGTGTGTGTGGGACAGGTTGCCCCGGTACGCTTGCCAGTTTATTGAGATGTGTTTGATGGTGACGGCTGATCATGGCCCTGCTGTATCTGGAGCTCACAACACCATCGTGTGTGCTCGTGCCGGAAAAGACCTCATCTCCAGCCTCACGTCTGGGCTTCTTACGATTGTAGGACTGGGTTTTAAACTATTGTATTTACAACGGACTACTTTTTTTTCTGCTAAAAAGACATTTGTGTTGTGTTTAGGGAGACCGGTTTGGCGGCGCTTTGGATGCTGCTGCTAAGCAGTTCAGTAAGGCGTTTGACAGCGGCATGCTCCCCATGGAGTTCGTCAACAAGATGAAAAAAGATGGAAAGCTCATCATGGGCATTGGACACAGAGTTAAATCTGTGAGTAGGACACCGTGGAGGAGAGTTTATTATTATTATTATTATTATTATTATTATTATAATTCTGGCTTAGTGGTTAGTCACGTTCGCCTAACCACTAAGCCAGTGGAGCAGAAAAGGGGCGTGGCCAAACTTGGTACTGTATATGACCAAAGAAGTTAACTGTGATATTAGAATTAATATATTTAAGAAATATTATTTGAGAAATAATAGGAATCATTATGTTAATAATAAAAAATTAAGTATTTGAATGCATGTTTTCAGGGGCTGGTACTAAATGAACTTGCTTTATTAAATATTTATATTGTTTTTATATGTTTATAACCACACAGTATACTTTAGTGTTGCTCATGTTGGACTTGGGGTTGTTATAATTTTATAAAATTCGGAGAATTTAATTTGGATGAATGTTTTCTTGTGTCTCAGATTAATAATCCTGATATGAGGTACAGATCCTGAAGGACTTTGTCAAGCAGCACTTTCCTTCATCCCAGCTCCTGGATTATGCCCTGGATGTTGAAAAAATCACCACTTCTAAGGTGATGTGTGTTTATTTTTCTTTAGTAAAAGAAAAATAAAACTAGTAAACTTGACCTTTTCCTGAAGTGGAAAGAAAAATTAAAGGGCAATTTGGTGAAATTGGACTATTGCAATATAATGTAGCTTTGCACAATGTAAATAATTTGTTTTCTTCCTCACAATATACATATATAGTGTGTGTTTTTTATTTTTTTATTTATTTTTTTTATTATTATTATTTTTTTATATTTATATTTTCATTATGGGCGGCACGGCACGGTGGCTTAGTGGTTAGCATGTTCTCCTCTCAGCACAAGGGATTCCTGGTTCAAATCCCCATCTGGGTGGAGTTTCCATGTTTTCCCCGTGTCCACATGGGTTTCCAGTCCGGTTTCCTCCCACAGTCCAAAAACATGGATTAAGCCAATTGAGTTCTCTAAATTGCCCCATATAGAGTGTGTGTGTGAGTGAGTGTGTGCCCCGCGATAGATTGGCGTCCTGTCCTGGGTGTATCTGCCCAGCACCCGAAACGTTCTCCCTTGACCCTAATAGAGGATAAAGCGGAAGATAATGAATGAATGAATGAATTAATTAATATTTTCATTATTATTACAATTATATTTACTTTTTCTTACCCATATGTTTTTATATGTGCATATGACAAAGCTTTGAATCTTGAATCGGGAAACTGATCATTGAAAGTAAGCTACATTATTCTAAATGTTCTTCTGCTTCGTTCACAGAAACCCAACCTCATCCTGAATGTGGATGGATTTATTGGTGTGGCGTTTGTGGATCTGCTCAGGACGTGTGGAGGCTTCACACGGTCAGCTGTGTCCTTGCGTTCCCGTACTCATGATGCTGACTGATGCTTTCTGCTGGATGTTAAACCTCCTGTTTGCGTTCTCTTTATTCAGAGATGAGGCCGACGAGTTTGTGGAAATCGGCGCACTGAATGGAATCTTTGTCTTGGGACGCAGCATGGGTTTTATTGGTCAGTGTTGAGTTATAAAGCCTTTCTTTATATCTACATTTAGCACCATATGACCAAATTTATATAAACACCAGTAACTGTAAAGATTCATAATAATTACTTTAGACTATAACCGTACCTTGGCGGCACGGTGGCTTAGTGGTTTAGCACGTTCACCTCTCAGCGCTAGGGATTCTCGGTACGAATGCCAATCTGGGTGGAGTTTCCATGTTCTCCCCGTGTCTGCGTGGGTTTCCTCCAGGTTCGCCGGTTTCCTCCTACAGTCCAAAAACATGGATCAAGTCAATTGAGTTCTCCAAATTGCCCCATATATAGTGTGTATGTGTGAGTGAGTGTGTGCCCAGCGATAGATTGGTGCCCTGTCCTGGGTGTATCTGCCCAGCGCCCGAAACGTTCTCCCCTGGATGGGCATGGGGAACCCCCTCCCCCCCCCCCCCCGCGACCGTAATATAGGATAAATAATGGATGGATGGATAACCGTACCTTTTAAAACCTGTAATCATCTCATCTTCAGTGTATGGTTGTCATGACAGATCTTTCTCGGTGAATACATCAACTTGCTGATGCCAAGCCAGAGCTGTGCACTAAAATTCACAAAAGATCACAAACTTATGTTGATGTCCCAATAATAGCCATGAATTTCTTGTAACAGCTGTATTTGAATAATAACTCTGTTTCCTTCTGTACAGGCCACTATCTGGATCAAAAGCGGTTAAAACAGGGTCTGTATCGTCACCCGTGGGACGACATCTCCTATGTGCTGCCCGAACACATGTCTATGTAAGCATCATGGACCATCATCATCAACCAGCTCCCCCCTGCTTCGTGTTAAACAGAAGGTCTGACTCAGCTGAGAATGTGTTTGTGCTCCATCACTCAGTCCGGTAATCAGGTCTTATTTCATCGGTTGTAGTTTAGGGATGAGACGATTCATCATTTTTGATACCATTAATTAATTTGTATGAGGAGCGGCACAGTGGTGTAGTGGTTTGCACATCCACCTTTCAGGTTCCACCTGAAGATCCAGGTTCGAATCCCTAGGTGGGTGGAGTTTCCATGTTCTCCAGTTCAACATGGAACCTGGACATGGATTTAAATGAATGCTCTAAATTGCCCCATATAATGTGTGAGTATGTGCCCAGACATGGATTGATGCGTATTTGTAAGCGTATTTGTTATGCGCACAAAACATTAAACAAAAGAAAATAAGTTAATGAATGACTGTAAGAGCACCTTAACGTTGTCATGACAACAAATTATGCCGGTAACCGGAACCTTAGAACAGGTGTGGGAACAGAAGTTCCACTTGCAGAACAATTTGTTTTATTTTTACAGGAAAAAAAACTAGTTTTCTTTCCAATTTAATGTGTTTTGAAAGACATAGATTTTGTTACTTTGATTTTTACAAAAAAAAAAAAAAAAATTTTTTTTTCTTTTTTTCTTTTTTAGTTTTATAAAAAATATATGTTCAGCAAAGTTCAGTTGAAAAACAAAATCCCCAGCAAAATCTCTTTTTACGATGTTATTCTGTGTTTACCATAAAAGTGCCAGAAATCACAGGAACAATGTTTGGTTTCTAATATTTATTTAATGTGAAGTTATTCTTTAGCATAATAATCATGAATATTTTTTTTGACAATATTCAAACCATCAAAATCTGTAATCGTCTCATCCCTGTTGTAGTTGTACCGCTGTGGATGCTGCTGCTCACACATTTCCTTACATCCAGAGTCCAGTCCACTAACATTAACACCACAAAAAGCGTTTGTTTTAATCCCCATTTAATTATAACCTTCAGTATTTAGTAGAATAAAAGTGCCAAGCTAACGAACAGATTAAAACATTTAGAAAGTAACTTGTGCAATACTGAATGTGATTTAAAGTAATATAAGAGCTTGATTATTTGTGTAAATGTGAGTTGTTAACACGAAGTCAGCTTCTATTTTCAGAAATGTCTATATAGATTTGTATTGTCGTAGATGAGAAGCTCATTGTGCCAATGTGTCCTCCTGAACATGTCCACGTCATCAGTGTTTAAATGCTCTATAGTGTTCGTGGTGTTTCACTAAATGTCTCCAGTGTGATGTGTGTACGGCGCGTTGCTGTTACTTGATAAACTGTATAATGTGAAGATATCCATAAAGTTAATCCCTTAATGAAGCCCAAACTGTAATCAAAGAACTAAAAGTAAATAAAGAAAACAATGAAGACAAGTTTGTGGATCTCGCGTTACACTTATTATAGATTCGTTAGATGGTCTTTTTGCATATATGAAAATTAGATGCAACAGTTTTTTTTTTTTTTTTTTTTTTTTTTTTTTTTTTTTTTTTTTTTCACTCAGCACTAGGGATTCCCGGTTCGAATCCCCATCTGGGTGGAGTTTCCATGTTCTCCCTGTGTCTGCGTGGGTTTCCTCCGGGTTCTCCGGTTTCCTCCCACAGTCCAAAAACATGGATCAAGTCAATTGAGTTCTCCAAGATTGCCCCATATAGAGTGTGTGTGTGTGAGTGAGTGTGTACCCAGTGATAGATCGGCGTCCTGTCCTGGGTGTATCTGCCCAGCGCCCGAAATGTTCTCCCCTGGATGGGCATGGGGAACCCCACCGCGACCCTAAGATAGGATAAAGCGGAAGATAATGAATTAATTAATTTAATTCCTGTACAGAAATAAAACTAACGTTTTCATTTAGGTCCAAGTTGCATATTTTTTAATTGGTTATTTATTAATATTATTAAATTTTTTTATTAGCTTATTTAGGGCGGCACGGTGGCTTAGTGGTTTAGCACGTTCTCCTCTCAGCGCTAGTGATTCCCGGTTCGAATCCCCATCTGGGTGGAGTTTCCATGTTCTCCCCGTGTACGCGTGGGTTTCCTCCGGGTTCTCCGTTTTCCTCCTACAGTCCAAAAACATGGATCAAGTCAATTGGGTTCTCCAAATTGCCCCATATAGAGTGTGTATGTGTGAGTGAGTGAGTGCCCAGCGATGGATTGGCGCCCTGTCCTGGGTCTATCTGCCCAGTGCCCGAAACGTTCTCCCCTGAATGGGCATGGGAACCCTACCGTGACCCTAATAGAGGATAAAGCGGGAGATAATGAATGAATGAAAAAAATACACTAGGACTTCATTCAGTGCTAGAGCAGGTGGAATTGTTCCCAGTGGTCATAAGGGTTTAGTTGTCATTGTGATGTCACATATGCAGCGTGATTGAACGGAAATGGAATCCCTGAACATTCCATTTAAGTTTCTGCAGCTGTGGAAAGCTCATGGTAGAGAATTCTTCACCTGCAGGTTTATCAGTAGAACGACGACAGAATGGGTCAAATCTTCAGCCAGAAGGGACCGAAGAAAGTGAGACAAAGGAGTCAAGTGTTTTCACGAAACCGCTCAGAACCTCCTGAAGTCGCTGAGCTGCAGGAGCCAGAAGCTCCTCCTGCCAACGCCGCCACATGCTCTGGGCATGACGATACGACTAAAGGGAACGCTGATGAGCAGCTGGAGCTGCAGAAAATGAAGGGTGATCAAGCCAAACCGATACCAAAGGTGGTGTTAATGACAGAGAGCACATCTCATACTGAAGAGCTGGTGATGGAGGACAGGTACAACATTCCTACATGATCTGCTTTACAGCAGTTTAATTTTACTCGGCGTGTTAAAGTTGTTTTGATTTTATAGTATTCGTAATTTCATACTATAAAATATAAAATTTTATAAAAATGACTAAACCAATATATGATAGTCTGATTAATATATTTATAATTTGTCCATCCCAGCCAATTTGCACATAGTCATTTTTATAAAGCGCTTCGTGATTGTGTTTAACTGTTTAACAAAAAACAAAGTAAAGTTCAGCCTCACGAGGCTCTTATTCATTCATTCATCATCTTCCGCTTTATCCTCTATTAGGGTCGCGGTGGGGTTCCCCATGCCCATCCAGGGGAGAACGTTTTGGGCGCTGGGCAGATACACCCAGGACAGGGCGCCAATCTATCGCTGGGCACACACTCACTCACACACACACACACACACACACACTCTATATGGGGCAATTTGGAGAATTCAATTGACTTGATCCATGTTTCTGTACTGTGGGAGGAAACCGGAGAACCCGGAGGAAACCCACGCGGACACGGGAAGAACATGGAAAATCCACCCAGATGGGGATTCGAACCGGGAATCCCTAGTGCTGAGAGGCAAACGTGCTAAACCACTAACTCACCGTGCCGCCTACGAGGCTCTTAATCGTCTTTAATTTTCTACATCAATTTACTATTAAATTAATAGATGTTGAAAAACCGGCGGCACGGTGGCTTAGTGGTTTAGCACGTTCGCCTTTCAGCGCTAGGGATTCCCGGTTCGAATCCCCATTTGGGTGGATTTTCCGGTTCGGAGTTTCCATGTTCTCCCCGTGTCTGTGTGGGTTTCCTCTGGGTTCTCCGGTTTCCTCCCACAGTCCAAAAACATGGATCAAGTCAATTGAATTCTCAAAAAATTGTCCCATATAGAGTGTGTCTGTGTGAGTGAGTGTGTGCCCAGCGATAGATTGGCGCCCTGTCCTGGGTGCATCTGCCCAGCGCCCGAAACGTTCTCCCCTGGATGGGCATGGGGAACCCCACCGCGACCCTAATAGAGGATAAAGCGGGAGACAATGAATGAATGAATGAATGTTGAAAAATCAGAGTGTACTTGTAACAGGTGTATTTATAACATGGTGGTGTGTGCAGTGGTTAACACGTCTGCCTCCAGGTTCGAAATCCGATCTGGGTGGAGATTCCATGTTCTCCCAATGTCCACGTAGATTTCCTCAGGGTTCACAGGTTTCCTCCCACAGTCCAAAAACAATGGATTCAAGATGAATTGGCTGCTTTTAATTGCACTATATAGTGAGTGTGTGCCTAGCGATAGTTTACACCCTGTCCTGGGTGTGTCTGCCCAGTGCCTGGAATGTTCGCCCGTGGATGGACATGGGGAACCCCCTGCAACCCTAATATAGGATTAAGTGTAAGACCATAATGTATGATCGTATGTATGTATGTTCGTTCGAATGATCAAATGAATTGTTTGTATGAATGAATGAATGTATGTTTGTATGATTGTATGTAAGAATGATTATATGTATGTATGAATGATTGTATGTATGTATGTATGTATGTATGTATGTATGTATGTATGTTTGAATGATCGTATGTATGTTTGTTTGAAAGATTGTATGTATGTATGTATGTTTGAATGATTGTATGTATGTATGTTTGAATGATTGTATGTTTGAATGATTGTATGTATGTATGTTTGAATGTATGTATGTATGTATGTATGTATGTATGTATGTTTGAATGATCGTATGTATGTATGTTTGAAAGATTGTATGTATGTTTGAAAGATTGTATGTATGTATGTTTGTTTGAAAGATTGTATGTATGAATGATTGTATGTATGAATGATTGTATGTATGTTTGAATGATTGTTGTATGTATGTTATGTATGTATGTATGTATGTATGTATGTATGTTTGAAAGATTGTATGTATGTATGTATGTTTGAAAGATTGTATGTATGTATGTATGTTTGAATGATCTATGTATGTATGTATGTATGTATGAATGATTGTATGTATGAATGATTGTATGTATGTTTGAATGATTATGTATGTATGTATGAATGATCGTATGTATGTGAATGAATGTATGTATGTATGTATGTTGAATG
>JAFMOC010000598.1:222500-236883 GCA_019802505.1 Corydoras sp. C115 | reverse complement strand
CTCTTTATCTGCCCCCCTCTCACACCCCTCTCTCTCACTTTCCTCCTCCCCCCCCCTCTCTCTCCACTGTTCTCTCTCCCCCGCTCTCGTCTCTTTCTCTCCCTCTGTCCCCCCCCTCTCTCTCTTTATCTGCCCCCCCCTCTCACTCCCCCTCTCCACTCTCCCTACCCTATCTTCTGCTCTCTCTCGTCTCTCCCCCCCCCCTCTCACACTCTCGCCTCTTCTCCCTCCCCCCCACCTTGTCACCTCACCCCTCATCTCACGCTGACATCACCGTCGCAGCTTCAGGTGAGTTTTCCTCTCATTTATTCCAGTTCACTTTTGTTCTGTCGGGTTCTTCAGGAGAACGCCGTTCGTGTCGTAGTGAGCCCGGGGGGAGGGGGGGGGGTCTGGTTATGGGCACACGGTTCGAAAAAGTAACCTGTACTAAAGGGGAGCTCACACACACACACACACACACACACATTATATGGGGCAATTTATATCAGCCAATTCACCTTGAGTCCTTTTGTTTTTGAACTGTGGGAGGAAAGCGGAGAACTCACGCAGGCACGGGGAGAACATGCCAACTACCCCCAAACCAGGATTTGCAATGGCATGTTCTATCTTTCTTCTATATTATGGCCTTGTGTGTGTGTGTGTGTGTGTGTGTGTGTGTGTGGTGTGTGTGTGTGTGTGAGAGAGAACCCCCCCCCCGCATGGTCCTCTGGAGCGTAACGTGGCGGCGCCTCGGGGTTCGTAATTTCCTCTGATCAATAAACTCTCGCGGCTGTAACGGATCGGGTACGGCGGATCCGGTACGCCGCCGTGCTGGTGGAACCAGATTAAGTTCTTTGTTCTCCGCCCGCGTCACCTGCCCCCCCCCCTCCCCCCCCCTGCCAGATTGCCTCGCTCGCAGCGACTCGAGGCCGAAGCTCCACAACCCGAAATGCGCCGCTCGGAATATTGATGGCAGGCAGTGCCTCCCTGCCCCCCCCCCCCCTTTTGGAATGAAGGCACCTGATTGGTTCCTGATTTTATAGACCGAAGGAACCGAATGCAGCACCGCAATTTATGTTATTAATAATAATAATAATAATAATAATAATAATAATAATAATAAATATAATAATAATAATAATAATAAAAATAATAATAATAATAATAAATATAATAATAATAATAATATAATAATAAGATAGTGGTTTAGCTCCTCTCAGCGCTGGGGATTCCCGGCTCGAATCCCCATCTGGGTGGAGTTTGCATGTTCTCCCCGTGTCCGCATGGGTTTCCTCCGGGTTCTCCGGCTTTCCTCCCACAGTCCAAATACATGGATTCAGGGTCAATTGAATTCTCCAAATTGCCCCATAAAGAGTGTGTCTGTGTGAGTGAGTGTGTGCCCAGTGATAGATTGATGTCCTGTACTGGGTGTGTCTGCCCAGTGCCCGAGACGTTCTCCCCTGGATGGGCATGGGGAACCCCCACCCCCACCCCCCCAACCCCGCGACCCTAATAGAGGATAAAGCGGAAGATAATGGATGGATGGAATATAATAATTATAAAAATAATAACATTATTATAATAATAACATATATATTCACACATACATATATATATATATGTGTGTGGTGTGTGTGTGTGTGTGTGTGTGTGGGTGTATGTCCTGACCCCATCAGTAAAGCCTCACACGCTCTGAGGCTTATCCCTGCACACGCAGAAGGACAGATGTGATGTGAAGGATGTAGTTTGGATTGCAGGCTGGAATGCTGCTCAGCTCCCTTTCCATCCCATAATAGTCTGTTCTCGTAATTGAGGCACTTCTGCGCTTTACATTTCAATCTGGTTCCGAACCCTCGTGCAGGAGAACGTAGAACTCGCGCTGCACCGTCACTCTCCATCACATCAGCCCGTATGTGGGCTGTGTCTCTGTCTCGAATCGGGACTGCGATCCAGCGCGGTGTGTGCTGAAGGTGAAGAGCAACACGGACCGTTTATATATATATATATACACACACACACCCACACACACACACACACACACACATACATACATATATATATATACATCACAAACAGTGGGACACCACCCACAGGCACACACACACACCATATATTATATATGTATAATTATTCATTCATTCATTCATCCCTCTGCTTTTATCCTCTATTAGGGTCGCGTGGGGGGGGGGGGGGTCTCCATGCCCATCCAGGGGAGAACGTCCTCGGCGGCTGGGCAGAATACACCCTAGGACAGGACGCCAATCCATCGGCTGGGCAGTCACACTCACTACACTCACCAACTCTATATGGGGCAATTTAGAGAAATCAATTGACTTGATCCATGTTTTTGGACTGTGGGAGGAAACCGGAGAACCCGGAGGAAACCCCCACGCAGACACCGGGAGAGAACATGGAAACTCCACCCAGATTGGGATTCGAACCGGGAACTCCCCTAGCGCTGAGAGGAGAACATGCTAAACACTAAGCCACCGTGTCGCCTTATATATATATATATATATATATATATATATATATATATATTATATATGTAACTTTATTTATACGGAACGTGCAGCTGGCAGGAGAACAGAAGAACAGGGAAATTAAAGGTTATAATTTGGGGCGGTCTCCGTCACGGTCGAAGTCCCGGTTCTTCCCCAGAGTGTTCATCAGCGTTCCGTAAAGGTCACTGAAAGGTCAGCCGGCAGCCTCATCAAGCAAGACGGAACCTAAATTCTGGAGCTGTTTAATTCTGCTTAGTGCTCCACTATCGCTGGGGTGGGGTGGGGGTGGGGGGGGGGTTCTCCATGCCCATCCAGAGGAGAACGTCTCAGGCGCTGACCCAGGACTATTGCTGGACACACACTCACTCACACAGACGCACTCTATATGGGGCAATTTTGAGAATTCAATTGACCTTGAATCCATGTTTTTGGACTGTGGGAGGAAACCGGAGAACCCGGAGGAAACCCATGCGGACACGGGGAGTACATGGGAACTCCACCCAGATCGGGATTGCAACCTGGATCCCCAGCGCTCAGAGGAGAACATGCAAATCACACACACACACTATAGAGGGGCAATTTAGAGCAGCCAATTCACCTTGAATCCATGTTTTTGGACTGTGGGAGGAGACCGGAGAACCCGGAGGAATCCCACACGGACGCGGGTAGAACATGCAGACTTCTCCCAGATCGGGATTCAAACCTGGATCCCCAGCGCTCAGAGGAGAACATGCAAATCGCTACACCATTGTGCCGCCCGTCAGGAGGGACCCTCATTCCGTTTAATCCTCGATTCGCAGGGGACGGGTTCCACATGCTTATCCCAGCGAGAACGTTTCGGGTGCTCACACATATACGATATGGGGGCAATTTAGAGCTTTCTTTAGAACTTCACCTTGAATCCATGATGTTGGACTGCGGGAGGAGAACCGGAGGAAACCAATCCTTAAACCTTAAATACATCAAAGCCTTTTCTCCTAATCAACGCGCCGCCGGGGCGGGGCGGGGCGGGGCTGGGCGGGGCGGGGCGGGGTGGGGGGGGTGCTCCGGCGGGACAGGGTGGGGTGGGGTGGGGTTGCTGCGGGGGGCGGGGGGGTCACCCTTAAAAAAAAAGTACAACCACAGAACCCATCTGCATAAACGCGGCGCCGTTGCTCCACCCGCGGAACCCGCCCTCGCGCCTCTTACACCAAATGGGGTGCACAGGGGGGGGGGGGGGGGCTGAGGGGAGGGAAAAGAAAGTGGGGGGGGGGGGTTTTGTTCCAAATTTGAAGCCCTTAAAAACTTCCGGGCCTCATTACTGACTTCAAAGCGGCGGAAGCAGCTCGGAGCGCCGGCCGTTTCGGGAATCGATACCCCCCCCCCCCTCCCGTCCCCCCCCGTCCCCCCCGGTCCCCCAAACAACCCCCCCCCCCCCCCCCCCCCCCCGCCGAGCCAATTAGAGGATTATCCTCGCCGTTAAGCCGCGAGAAACGAGCGCGGTTCCCGTCGAGTGCCCTGCGACGGCGGGTTCTCGTTCTCCGAGGTCGTGAGCGGCGCGTGGTGACGCGTTCCCTCTGAGGGCGGCGCGGTGGGCCGGTGATTGGCATGTTCTCCTCTGCGCGCAGGTGATCCGGGTTGGAATCCCGATCTGGGTGGAGTTTCCGTGCTCTCCCCGCGTGTCCGCGTGGGTTTCCCCCGGGTTCTCGGGTCACCACCCACAGTCCAGAAAACATGTATTCAAGGTGAATTGAATGCTCCAAATCAGAAGCCAGCTCGGTTGTCCGAGCGTCAGTGGAGAACCTTTCAGGAACGTCCGTTTAACATTCGGCGCTGGCCTCAGTGAGCGAGTGGGGGGGGGCGCTGGCCTCAGTGAGCGAGTGGGGGGTGGGGCGCGGGGGGGAACATGTTCTCCCCGCGTCCGTGTGGGATTCCTCCGGGTTCTCCTGTCTCCTCCCACAGTCCAAAAACATGGATTCAAGGTGAATTGGCTGCTCTAAATTGCCCCTCTATAGTGTGTGGTGTGTTTGCATGTTCTCCTCTGAGCGCTGGGGATCCAGGTTGCAATTCCGATCTGGGTGGAGTTCCCATGTACTCCCCGTGTCCGCATGGGTTTCCTCTGGGTTCTCCGGTCACCACGCACAGTTCAAAAAAACATGTATTCAAGGTGAATTGAATGCTCCAAATTGCCCCATATAGTGTGTGCACCCAGTGATAGATTGGCGCCCCTGTCCTGGGTGTATCTGACCAGCGCCCGAGACGTTCTCCCCTGGATGGGCATGGGGAACCCTGCGACCCTAATAGAGGATTAGGTGGTAGATAATGCAGCCCTATTATTTTAGCTCTTTAGGACTTTGTAGTTCTAACGTTCCGTTCTGTAGGTGCCAGGTGACATTTAAAAGGTTTGGGAACTCGACCCGCAGGCCGAGGGGGTGGCGTGGGGTTCTGGGGTGAACGCAGATCAGGGGGTGGGGCGTGTGGTCATGGTTACGCACCCGTTGACGTGCCGTACTGTGGCGTTGAACAGGGCAAGGAGACGTTCCTGGAGATCCTCCACCGCTACATGGAGGTCCACGGGACGGTCTACTACGAGACGCAGCGCCCCCCGGAGGTCCCCGCCTTCGTGAAGAATCACGGCCTGCTGCCCCAACAGGAGCTGCAGCAGCTGCTGCGCAAGGCCAAGGTAACGGTCCTCTCAATCACCCGCCGTGACGTACGGAACCGTCACGGAACCGTCACGGAACCCGTGAACCCGCTCTGATCTCAACGTCTCCGCAGCTCTTCATCGGTTTCGGGTTCCCCTACGAGGGCCCCGCCCCGCTGGAGGCCATCGCCAACGGCTGCATCTACCTCCAGCCCAAGTTCCGGCCCCCCCACAGTTCCCTCAACCACGAGTTCTTCAGGGGCAAGCCGACGTCCAGAGAGGTGAGCCGCGGAACCCGGGACCGGGGGTGGGTGGAGTCCGGTCGACTCACAAAACTTATCTAAGTTGCCCCGCCTCTTTTTACGAGATTCTGGAGCGATTTCGTCCAATCATCCACGAGATCTCTGTTCTGACGAGAGGACCCGACTCTCAGTCGAGGTTCTAGTTCGCCCTCACATGGGGACACGTCCATCCATCGTCTTCCGCTTGATCCTCTACCAGGGTGGAGGAGGGGGGGAGAACGTTTCGGACACTGGGCAGATACACCCAGGACAGTGGGGCAAGCTATCGCTGGACACACTATATGGGGCGCCCCCTTTTGTCGGGAGGTCCGAAAGTCCAAAAAAAAAAACCCTCTGCAGTGTGGGTCAGGTGTGTGTGGGGGGGGCGTTCTCCATGCCCATCCAGGGGAGAACGTTTCGGGCGCTGGGCAGATACACCCAGGACAGTGGGGCAAGCTATCGCTGGACACACTATATGGGGCGCCCCCTTTTGTCGGGAGGTCCGAAAGTCCAAAAAAAAAAACCCTCTGCAGTGTGGGTCAGGTGTGTGTGTGTGTGGGGGGGGGGGTTCTCCATGCCCATCCAGGGGAGAACGTTTCGGGCGCTGGGCAGATACACCCAGGACAGTGGGGCAATCTATCTCAGGGCCCAAACACACTTTTGAGCATTCAATTCACCTTGAATCCGTGTTTTTGGACTGTGGGAGGAAACCGGAGAATCCGGAGGGAACCCACACGGACGCGGGGAGAACATGCAAAAACTCCATCCAGATTGGGATTCGAACCTGGAATCCACTAGCGCTGAGAGGAGAACATGCTAAACCACGACCCTCACAGGGACGCAGTCATCGTGAGATTTGGGAAAGGCCTTCCTTCCTTCCTCGCGCTCCAAAACGGATGTTCTCTTAGTGTATAACGTTAAGAACGGTGAAGGATAAGCGAGCTCGGGACTCGGGACTATATGATGAATAATGATCAAACCCGTAGACGAATGTTTATTACATTTTATTGTGGTGTCATTTCCTAAAAAAAACCTAGGGTCCAAAATTGCCCCTTTGAAAACGCCATTTCTCATTTGCCCCCCCCAGTTAATTTTCACGTAAATAAACACGGTCCTTCATTTATTCGTTTGTCCACCAGACGGCACTGTTGAGTTTTTCTTTTGTTCTTTTTTTTTTTTTTTTGTATAAAGGGGCGTGGCCTTTTTTTTTTTTGACTGATATGATTCAAGGTGAATTGAATGCTCCAAATTGCCCCATATATTGTGTGTGCACCCAGTGATAGATTGGCGCCCCTGTCCTGGGTGTATCTGACCAGCGCCCGAGATGTTCTCCCCTGGATGGGCATGGGGAACCCACTCCCTTCCCGCCCCTGCGACCATTTCCTTAAGCTACAAAAAAAAAAACCTAGGGTCCAAAATTGCCCCTTTGAAAACGCCATTTCTCATTTGCCCCCCAGTTAATTTTCACGTAAAAAAACACGGTCCTTCATTTATTCGTTTGCCCACCAGACGGCGCTGTTGAGTTTTTCTTTTGTTCGTTTTTTTTTTTTTTTTTTGTATAAAGGGGCGTGGCCATTTTTTTTTTGGCCTGATATGTGTTCTAAGGTTCCGATGGTTGATCGGGTGTCTCCGCCGCAGGTCTCGTCCCAGCATCCGTACGCCGAGCAGTTCATCGGGCGACCCCACGTCCTGACGGTGGACTACAACAACTCGGTGGAGTTCGAGGCGGCCGTGCGAGAGATCATGAGGACGGAGGTGAGGGAGCCGCCATCCGGTCGTCACGGCGACATCGCTCGGGTGGACACTGCTGGCTGAATGTTGGCTGTGGCGCCCCCTGTGGCGACCAAAAAAAAAAAAACCTCTACTAGGGTCGGGTGAGAACGTTTCGGGCGTTGGGCGGATACACCCAGGACAGGGCGCCAATCTATCTCAAAGCCCAAACACACTCTATATGGGGCAATTTTGAGCATTCAATTCACCTTGAATCCGTGTTTTTGGACTGTGGGAGGAAACCGGAGAACCCGGAGGAAACCCACGCGGACACGGGGGAGAACATGGAGACTCCACCCAGATTGGGATCCGAACCGGGAATCCCTAGTGCTGAGAGGAGAACATGCCTTGCTGCCTTGCTCTAAATTGCCCCTATATAGTGTCATTATGAGTGTGTCTGCTCAGTGATGGATTGCCCCCCTGTCCTGGGTGTATCTGCCCAGCGCCCGAAACGTTCTCTCCTGGATGGGCATGGGGAACCCCCCCCCCCCTTCAGGTGGTGGTCGGAGTGATTTTCATCTCGTCCTAAACGTTCCTCAGACGGGACGAACGGGACACCGAGCGCCTCTCACTTTATTTACGGAACCGGGTGACGAGATGAGCGCCGCCCCCCCCCCTTCCCGCGCCTCAACACCACGTCCTCAAACGCCGGGGGGCGCCGCCGATCCCCCTGTCCCCCCGGGGGGAAAAAACCTGTAGCCGGGAAATCCGGGCGCCATTTGGGGGCGGCCCGGGTGCAAAGGGGGGGGGGGCCCGGGGGATGAGGGGAAAGGGGGGGGGGTTTCGGTCAGATGCTTTGGGATCCTGGTGAGGCCGGCTTTTGGGGGCGCTTTTCAGGTGGGTTTATGAGGGTTTTCGGGGCCCTTTTTACGCCCCCCTGCACGCCGTGCGGGAAACAGAAAAACTCCGTCCCTGCCACTCGCATCCCGGGTAATGGGGTTTTTGCCCCCGGGTTTATCCCGCCCCCCGGCGCCGCGCCCGCTCCCCCCCCACCCCCCCCACCCGCGCCGCCCCGCCCGCGCTCCCCCACCCCCACGCCCCGCCCCCAGCACCCGCTCCACCACCTCCACGTTCCCTCCCATCGCAGCTTTTGGGGCTGACACAGGGCCCGGGATCAAAAAAAAGGTTTCCCCGGTTTTTTTTGGGTGCCCCTCGTTTTCCCTTTAACAATACCAGGGGCGTTTTAAAAACTAAAACCAGGAGGAAAGGCGCAGAGGGAAAACCCAAGGGCCTGGGGGGCCCGGGGCAATGGGGGCGGGGGGAGAGGAAAACGCTGAACCCGGGCCCGGGGGCTTGGGGAGGGACCCGAGAAACCCCCCCTGGGGGCCGAGAAAGGGGGAAAGCCGAACCCGGGGGGCCCGGGGCGCGAGAGGAAAAACCTAGACCCGGGGCCTGGGGGGCCCAGAGGGAAACCCCCGAAACCCGGGGCCCGGGGGTGAGAGGGAACCCCTGAGGGCCCGGGCCGGGGGCCCAAAAGGGGGGACGCTGCCGAACCCGGGCAAAGGGGGGCCCCGGGGGGACACCCTAGACCGGGCCCGGGGGGCCCGAGAAAGGAACACGCTGAGACCCGGGCCTGGGGGCGCGAGAGGGAACCCTGCAACCCGGGCCTGGGGGCCCCAAAAGGGAAAAGCTGAGACCCGGGCTGGGGGGGCCCCAAGGAAAAACCCTGAAACCGGGGTGGGGGCCCCAGAAGGGAAAATCGGACCGGGGCCTGGGGCCCGAGAGGAAAAACGGGTGAACCGGGCCGGGGCCCCCCGAGGGGGAAAGGGGACCCGGCCTGGGGCCCCTGAGAGGCACACTAAACCCCGGGGCCCTGGGGGCCCCGTCAGTACTGCAGTCACAGGTGTGTGTGTGTGTGTGTGTGTGTGTGTGTGTGTGTGTGTGTGTGTGTGTTTGTGTGTGTGTGTGTGTTCTAGGTGGATCCTTATTTACCCTACGAGTATACCTGCGAAGGGATGCTTGAAAGAGTGCATGCTTATATACAACATCAGGTGAGAACACACACACACACACACACACACACTTATGTACACACACACACATACTTATGTACTCACACACACACACACACACACACACACTTATGTACACACACACACATACTTATGTACTCACACACACACACACACACACTTATGTACTCACACACATACTTATGTATTCACATATACACACACACACTCATACACTTATGTACACACACACATACATGTACTCACACACACACACACACTCACTCATACACTTATGTACTCACACACACACATACACTTATGTACACACACATACACACACATACTTATGTACACACACACACACACACACACACACTCATATACTTATGTACACACACACACACACACACACACACATACGTATGTACTCACACACACACTCATACACTTATGTACTTACACACACATATAAACTACACACACACACACACATACACACACACACACACACACACACTCACACACACATACAGAGTAAACAGTTGTTGTTGGAACAGTGTGTGTTGTATTAGTATTTTTTTTAACCTCATAGACATAGCTTTGTGTGGAGTTTGGTATGTTCTCCCCCCACCTCACAATGCCCGCCCCTGTCTCTGGATGGTGCAGGACTTCTGCAGTCTGGAGACCCCGGTGTTCCGCGGTAACGCCTCCGTTCTCCGTCCCGCCGGCCCGTTCGCGCCGCTGCCCGGCTCTCCCCTCGCGGCTTGGGCCGTGAACTCGAGTGCGCCGCCCTGCTGGCCTCCGCTGAGCGCCCTGCGCCTCACCGCGTCCGCGGAGGGCCAGTCGTGTGTGGACGCCTGCGGCGCCGTCGGCCTGGTGTGCGAGCCCGCCTTCTTCCGCTTCGTCAACAACAAGGAGGCGCTCAGCTCGTAAGTGACCGCCTCCCACCCGCCTCACCTGTACGGAGGGGGCGGGGCTTAAGCCGACACATGACGACTTTCGGCACTGAGGTTGCGTATGAATCCTGCGCTGCGGTCAGCGTTCCGATTCATGCGTGTCTGTTGGTGGGTTGGTCAGTGTGAGGGCCGGTCCGAGGTTCTGAAGGTGGAGTTACTAGAACATTATGATGTCATAACCTCTGTAAGACGCCGAGGCTGTGAGCGGAAAAACGGGGGATCGTGATGACGTCGTTATCGGTTATTGATTAAGAGGCCTGTCATTTTTTAAAGAAGTCGACTCGGGCTGGAACCGCTGCACCGCTGACGGCGAGAACGTAGAACGTAGAATGTAGAACAGAACGAGAACCAAAGAGAAATCAGCCGTCATCATCCGAGAGTTCAAAGATCCAGCGGAGTCAGGACTGAGGACGAGCGAGAGGGAGAGAGAGCGCGAGAGAGAGAGAGTGAGGGAGAGAGAGAGAGAGAGAGAGCGCGAGAGAGAGAGAGTGAGGGAGAGTGCGAGAGAGAGTAAGAGAGAGAGAGTGAGGGAGAGAGAAAGAGAGAGAGAGAGAGAGAGACTGAGAAAGAGGGAGAAAGAGAGAGAGAGGGAGAGAGAAAGAAATAGAGAGAGGTCAAGAGAGAGAGCGCGTGAGTGAGAGAGAGCGACTGAGAGAAAGAGAGAGCGCGAATGAAAGAGAGTGTGAGAGAGAGAGAGAGAGTGAGAGTGAGGGAGGGTGCGAGAGAGAGAGGGAGAGGGAGAGAGAGAGAGTGAGAGAGAGAGACTGAGAAAGAGGGAGAGAGAGAACCAGCGAGAGTGCGAGAGAGAGAGAGACTGAGAAAGAAAGAGAGAGAGCATGAGTGAGAGAGAGAGAAAGAGAGAGCGCGAGTGAAAGAGTGCGAGAGAGAGAGACAGAGAGAGAGTGAGAGTGAGGGAGAGCGCGAGCGAGAGTAAGAGAGAGAGACTGAGAAAGAGGGAGAGAGAGAGAGAGGGAGAGAGAAAGAAAGAGAGAGAGCATGAGTGAGAGAGAGAAAGGGAGAGCGCGAGTGAAAGAGTGCGAGAGAGAGAGACAGAGAGTGAGAGTGAGGGAGAGCGCGAGAGAGAGTAAGAGAGAGAGAGACTGAGAAAGAGGGAGAGAGAGAGAGTAAGCGAGTGAGTGAGAGAGACTGAGAAAGAAAGAGAGAGAGGTCAAGAGAGAGAGAGTGTGAGTGACAGAGAGACAGAGAAAGAGAGAGCGCGAGTGAAGGAGTGCGAGTGAGAGAGAGAGAGATAGCGCATGAGCGAGAGAGATAGACTGAGAGAGAAAAAGAGAGCGCGAGTGGAAGAGAGTGCGAGCGAGAGACTGAGAAAGAGAGCGTTAGCGAGAGAGAGAGAGAGAGCGAGAGATTGAGAGACAGAGAGCGCGAGCGAGAGAGAGGAGAGAGAGTAAGAGGGATAGGGAGCGAGAGAGAGAGAGAGAGAGAGAGCAAAAGGGGAAGATTAATAATGCAGGTACAATAGAAAGACTGAGCGCGAGTGCAATATTAAAGAAAGTGAGAGAGGGACAAAGAGAGAGAGAGAGAGAGAATAAAGATAATAGAGAGAGGCTTAGCATTTTGACATCTCTCTCTCTCTCTCTCTCTCTCTCTCTCTCTCTCTCTTAATAAAGAGCTTTCGCTTGGTCTTTTTATTTTACCTGCATTATTACTCTCTCTCTCTCTCTCTCTCTCGCTCTCTCTCTCACAATTCTTTCTCATGTCTCACCTTGCCCCCCCGCCCCCCCCCCCCCCTCCCGCCGCCTTTAAGCCACTCTTTCATCTCTCTCTGTTCTCTTCTCGCAGTTTTCTCGTCTCTTTCTCTCTTTGTTGTGGCGTTCTCTCTCTCTCTCTCTCTCTCTCTCTCTCTCTCGCTCGCTCTCGCTCCTGGTTTAATCTGCTCTCGCGTTTCCTCTGATCTCTCCTCAGGGTGGAGGTGCGGTGCGACGTGGTGGAACTGGAGATGAACCACGTCTTCCCGGCGTTCTCGGCAGCCTCGCGCGAATGCCGCCTGCAAAGGGAGCCCCTGCTGTTCAGCTGCGCCGGCTTCAGCTCCAAATACAGACGCCTGTGCCCCTGCAGGGACTTCCGCCGGGGCCAGGTGGCGCTGTGCCGGGACTGTTTATGACGACCCGCGGCCGGCGACACTCCCGTCACGGCGGGCGACGGATCGATCGGTTTGTGGATTTCAAGTTCGTGACTCTGATCGGCGCCACCATCTCCATCAGCAGGGGGCGCTCCGCCCGCCGAGCCCGCCGCCCCGAGCGTCCGCGTGGGAACCTGGATTTCTGTTTGTGCTTCGCTTTAAAAAAAAGAACAAGAAACGACGACGACGCCGCCGAACGGAAGCGGGAACGTTTTTCACGGAGCGTTAACGTAACGTTGGACCTGCGAATGCGGGCGGCGGGTTTCTAGCGGTCGCAGGTTTGTGACGTCGCTTCTGTAAGTCATTAAACAACGACCTGTTCACGCCCTCGAACCCTCTACCGCTTGTTCTTTTGTCTTCGGGGGGGGTGGGGGGGGCGTCACCAAGGAAAGAATCGGGACTCCGAATCGGGACCTTCAGGGGGACCTTCCCGAAGGTCGCGGCCCGTCCCCAACAACGCTGGGATAGGTCCTCGGTCGTCGACGCCCCGTTGCTATAGGTCCAAAACAAAGTGGCTTGTCCCCATACTTCTGGCCTGTGGTGCGGCGGGTGAGACGGCGCCCCCCGCTGCCTTTGGGGAGATTAAAGACGTTGTCGGGTCGGATGGACAGGTAATAAGTTTGCCCCGCTGGACGCTGGCGCTCGCAGCTCGCGCTGACCCAGGAGGACGCCGAGAAATGTGCTATAGCGCGTAATTACCTCACAGGAAAGAGGGATTGCTGGGGAAAAAAAAATAAAATAATGCCCTTGAGCCTCGGCACCACAGGAGGCGCCGCGCTCCACCATCGCTCTGCGGTGACGGAATGATCCGGAATGATGGATGACGGGGCGGAGACGTCCAGCCATCACGCCGAGTGAGACGTATTCACTCCACTTTGTCGATCTGTGAGGACAGACTGCGATGATCCGGAACCCCGGTTTGGTTATTAGGGTGGAGGATCATTCTCAGCATTGCAGTGACATAGATGTGGTGGTGGTGGTGCCACTGCGTTAATCACCTCAATCCAAAATGTCCCACTGTAGTCCATCATTGTTAGTAGCCTTTGGTCTACGATGGTCCCCCCACTATTAGGGTGGTGGATCATTCTCAGCATTGCAGTGACATGGGCGAGGTGGTGGTGGTGGTGGTGCCACTGCGTTAATCACCTTAATCCAAAATGTCCCTATCTTTTATTTTGGTCTGCTATGGTCCAGACCCCTGTTATTAGGGTGGAGGATCATTCTCAGCATTGCAGTGACATAGATGTGGTGGTGGTCTAGACCCCTGTTATTAGGGTGGAGGATCATTCTCAGCATTGCAGTGACATGGGCGAGGTGGTGGTGGTGCCACTGCGTTAATCACCTCAATCCAAAATGTCCCACTGTAGTCCATCATTGTTAGTAGCCTTTGGTCTACAATGGTCCCCCCACTATTAGGGTGGTGGATCATTCTCAGCATTGCAGTGACATGGGCGAGGTGGTGGTGGTCTAGACCCCTGTTGTGAGGGTGGAGGATCATTCTCAGCATTGCAGTGACATGGGCGAGGTGGTGGTGGTCTAGACCCCTGTTGTGAGGGTGGAGGATCATTCTCAGCATTGCAGTGACATGGGCGAGGTGGTGGTGGTGGTGGTCTAGACCCCTGTTGTTAGGGTGGAGGATCATTCTCAGCATTGCAGTGACATGGGCGAGGTGGTGGTGGTGGTGGTCTAGACCCCTGTTGTTAGGGTGGAGGATCATTCTCAGCATTGCAGTGACATGGGCGAGGTGGTGGTGGTCTAGACCCCTGTTGTTAGGGTGGAGGATCATTCTCAGCATTGCAGTGACATGGGCGAGGTGGTGGTGGTGGTGCCACTGCGTTAATCACCTCAATCCAAAATGTCCCTATCTTTTATTTTGGTCTGCAATGGTCCAGACCCCTGTTATTAGGGTGGAGGATCATTCTTAGCATTGCAGTGACATAGACGTAGTGGTGGTGGTGCGTTAATCACCTCACCTCGACTCCAAAATGTCCCACTGTAGTCCATCTTTGTCACTATCTTTTATTTTGGTCTGCAATGGTCCAGACCCCTGTTATTTGGGTGGTGGATCATTCTCAGCATTGCAGTGACATAGACGTAAGGGTGGTGGTGCATTTAATCACCTCAATCCAAAATGTCCCACTGTAGTCCATCTTTGTTAGTACCCTTTATTTTGGT
>JAFMOC010000598.1:77500-212500 GCA_019802505.1 Corydoras sp. C115 | reverse complement strand
GGGGGGCGCATGCTGTACTTCTGTGGTTCTCATCGTCCCGTAAACTCCTGCAGATTTCCCAGCATTCAATGTGAACGAGTTCCTGCTGCTCTGGACTTTTCTGTAGACTTTAAACAGATCTGATGGGAGGCATTCTCACTGCACTCTCACTGCACTCTCACTGCATTCTCACTGCACTCTCGCTGCACTCTCACTGCACTCTCACTACACTCTCACTACACATTCACTGCATTCTCACTGCACTCACTGCACTCTCACTGCACTCACTGCACTCTCACTGCACTTTCACTGCAGACACTACACAGACTGATCACTGCACTCTCACTACACATTCACTGCACTCTCACTACACATTCACTGCATTCTCACTGCACTCTCACTGCACTTTCACTGCACTCTCACTACACTCTCACTGCACTCACTGCACTCTCACTACACATTCACTGCACTCTCACTGCACTCACTGCACTCTCACTGCATTCTCACTGCACTCTCACTGCACTCTCACTGCACTCTCACTGCACTCTCACTGCACTCACTGCACTCTCACTACACATTCACTGCACTCTCACTACACATTCACTGCATTCTCACTGCATTCTCACTGCATTCTCGCTGCACTCTCACTGCACTCTCACTACACATTCACTACACTCTCAATGCACATTCACTGCTCTCTCACTGCATTCTCACTGCACTCACACTGCATTTCACTGCACATTCACTGCACTCTCACTGCACATTCACTGCACTCTCACTACACTCTCACTGCACATTCACTGCACTCTCACTGCATTCTTGCTGCACTCTCACTACACATTCACTGCACTCTCACTGCACTCTCACTGCATTCTCGCTGCACTCTCACTGCACTCTCACTACACATTCACTGCACTCTCACTGCACTCTCACTGCACTCTCACTGCACTTTCACTGCACATTCACTGCACTCTCACTGCACTTTCACTGCACTCTCGCTGCACTCTCACTGCACTCTCGCTGCACTCTCACTGCACTCACACTGCACTCACACTGCACTCTCACTGCACTCTCACTGCACTCTCGCTGCACTCTCACTGCACTCACTACACACTCTCTACACACTCACTACACACTCACTACACACTCTCTACACACTCTCTACACACTCACTACACACTCTCTACATACTCTCTACACACTCACTACACACTCTCTACTCACTCACTACACACACTACACTCTCTCTGCACTCTCTCACTGCACACTCACTACACACTCTCTACACTCACTACACACTCTCACACTACTACACACTCTCTCACACACTCTGTACACACTCTCACTGCACTCACTACACACTCTCTACACACTCACTACACACTCACTACACACTCTCTACACACTCTCTACACACTCACTACACACTCTCTACACACTCACTACACACTCACTACACACTCTCTACACACTCACTACACACTCACTACACACTCTCTACACTCACTACACACTCACTACACACTCTACACTCACTACACACTCACTACACACTCTCTACACTAACTACACACTCTCTACACACTCTCTACACACTCACTACACACTCACTACACACTAACTACACACTCTCTACACACTCTCTACACTCACTACACACTCTCTACACTAACTACACACTCTCTACACACTCTGTACACACTCACTACACACTCTCTACACACTCACTACACACTCTCTACACTCACTACACACTCTCTACACTCACTACACACTCTCTACACACTCACTACACACTCTCTACACTCACTACACACTCTCTACACTCACTACACACTCACTACACACTCTCTACACACTCACTACACACTCTCTACACTCACTACACACTCTCTACACTCACTACACACTCTCTACACTCACTACACACTCACTACACACTCTTTACACACTCACTACACACTCTCTACACTCTCTACACTCTCTACACTCACTACACTCTCACTACACACTCTCTAAACACTCACTACACACTCTCTACACACTCTCTACACTCACTGCACTCTCTCTACAGCATCTCTACACACTGTCAGTGTACGATGCTTTATTTAGCGCCGCGCTGCCTGAAGCCCGACATCCAGCTCTGAAGACGAGCGCGTGGAGGCTGACGTGAGGCAGAGCGTTGGCGTGAGGGTGAGCTTTGGCGTGAGGGTGAGGGGGGGCGTTGGCGTGAGGGTGAGGGGGGCGTTGGCATGAGGGTGAGGGGGGGCGTTGGCGTGAGGGTGAGGGGGGCGTTGGCATGAGGGTGAGGGGGGCGTTGGCATGAGGGGGGTGAGCTTTGGCGTGAGGGTGAGGGGGGGCGTTGGCGTGAGGGTGAGCTTTGGCGTGAGGGTGAGGGGGGGCGTTGGCGTGAGGGTGAGGGGGGGGCGTTGGCATGAGGGTGAGGGGGGGGCGTTGGCGTGAGGGTGAGGCGTTGGCGTGAGGGTGAGGGGGGGGCGTTGGCGTGAGGGTGAGGGGGGGCGTTGGCGTGAGGGTGAGGGGGGGCGTGAGGGTGAGGGGGGGGCGTTGGCGTGAGGGTGAGGCGTTGGCGTGAGGGTGAGGGGGGGGCGTTGGTGTGAGGGTGAGGGTGAGGGGGGGCGTTGGCGTGAGGGTGAGGGGGGGCGTGAGGGTGAGGGGGGGCGTTGGCGTGAGGGTGAGGGGGGCATTGGCGTGAGGGTGAGCTTTGGCGTGAGGGTGAGGGGGGGCGTTGGCGTGAGGGTGAGCTTTGGCGTGAGGGTGAGGGGGGGCGTTGGCGTGAGGGTGAGGGGGGGCATTGGCGTGAGGGTGAGCTTTGGCGTGAGGGTGAGGGGGGCTTTGGAATTCCACAGAATTCCACACTGTGCTGCCTGAGGCGTGATGTGGCCCCCTGGGGCATTAAGGATGAAGGGCCCCGCTGAAGGTCGTGATGAAGGTTAAACCCTCAAACTCAAGCCCTGAGGTGCCACACCCTAACGGGGCTTCGTTAGGATCGGCCCCGCCCCGTCAGGGTCCGGACCCCGCGTGAGGGACCACCGGCGTGGCTGGCGCCCTCTTTAGGGTTCTACTTGTTCTAGTCGTTAGGGGACGTGACGTATTGCAATACCAGCGTCGTGTTCCACATGACGGGCTCCAGCAGTTCGAGTGGAACAGCGCCCCCTGTGAGAAGTGTTTTATTGATGTTGCGTCAGTGTTTTGTAGGAAACGGAACCAGAGGCATGAATTAAACAGCTGTATCTCGCTCATTACAGAACCTGCGGTTCTTCGGGGCGAACGCCGACCTCGAGGGCTTCCACGCCGAGCACCGATGTAAATGAACGAGAGGAATGGAACCCGCGAGAGCCGAGAGGGGAAGCGGAGTCATTAACTACGTGGGGTCCCGGGGGGTGGGGGGGTGGGGGGTGGTTTAGAGAGGGGTATCGATCTGGGGTTCTAATTTTAGGCCTCGTGTAAATAAGAACTGAGCAGAACCCAGTGGAACGGTTGGTTGTCGGTGTGGTCCACCATGTGGGTGGGTTCCAATCCCGATCTGTGTTGGAGGTTCTCCCCGTGTCCGCGTGGGTCTCCTCGGGGTTCTCCAGTTTCCCCCCACAGTCCAAAAACATGGAATCAAGGTATATTGCATGCTCGAAATTGCCCCATTTAGTGATTGTCTAGAAATAGATTGGCGCCCTGTCGTGAAACGTTCCCCCCCTGGAAGGGCATGGGGAACCCCCCCCCCCCCCACCCGCCCCCCATTTATAGGATTAAGCTGGATGGATGGTTCCAGGACATATTTTGTTTCATTGAATGAGAGTGAGCCGAGGAAGCGCACACAAAAGTGGACCGAGGTGTGTTACTTGAGGAACGCCGATTGTAAAGGACAGCAGTATTGGCTGCTTTAAGTTGCCCCTCTATAGTGAGCGTCCAGAAATAGATTGGTGCCCTGTCCTGGAACGTTCCCCTCGGATGACTCCCCATGCCCCCCATACCCCCCCCCCCAAACTCACACACGGCTCTAGTACCGAGTACAGGCCGATGATGATGATGATGGAGGGCCCTGTTTCGTTTTTGGCATCGCTGCAACGTTTTTAAAGGTGAATAGAGGCGCAGTCGGGTGAGTTTGGGGTGGCGCTGACCTGCATAGCCCCCCCCCCACCCCCCGGCACAGCTGGTCATGACATATTACATACTCCGAGCTGTCCACCGTTCCGTCCCGGTTCCCCCCGGTCCGCGGATCTGAATCCAATAGAACGTCTGCATTATTAAACACGCGGACGTCAATAATACAGAAAGCGGAGCCGCGCTGTTCTTTAACGTCCTGTTTATAGAACCGGATTTGGACGGCGCGGGGCGGGGGCGGCGGGGGCGCTGACGGATGTTTGCCCCGCTCCACCGGACTCCGGTTCCCTCCCTTTAAAGCTGATTTGTTCCCGACGCCGCCTTCAGCTCATGGAAAATTTACACGCTGCATTAAGAGCTTGTTAAAATTCACATTCTCCCTCCCTCTCGCCTCTCGCATCACGCCGCTCGCATCACGCCGCTCGCATCACGCCACCCGCCCGCCCGCCCGCAGACAGACGGCCTGCGCTCGGAAGAGATCTTTTGTTTGTTCAGCTGTACTTAAGATTCACACGCGGCCTCATTATTTATTTATATTTGTATTTTTATACATTAAGGAAGCGCGCACTTGTAAACAGAGAGAGAGAGAGCAGCGAGAGCAAGAGAGAGGGAGCGAGAGAGAGAGAGGGAGTGAGAGAGAGAGCAGCGAGACAGAGAGTGAGAGAGAGAGCGAGAGAGAGAGGGAGCGAGAGAGAGAGAGAGGGAGCGAGAGAGAGAGCGAGAGAGAGAGAGCAGCGAGACAGAGAGTGAGAGAGAGAGCGAGAGCAAGAGAGAGAGCGAGAGAGAGAGAGAGAGAGAGCGAGAGTGAGAGAGAGAGAGCGAGAGAGAGAGAGCAAGAGAGAGAGCGAGAGAGAGAGAGAGCGAGGGAGAGAGAGAGAGCGAGAGAGAGAGCGAGAGCAAGAGAGAGGGAGAGCGAGGGAGAGCGAGAGAGGGAGCGAGAGAGAGAGGGAGCGAGAGAGAGAGAGCAGCGAGACAGAGAGTGAGAGAGAGAGCGAGAGCAAGAGCGAGAGCAAGAGAGAGAGCAAGAGAGAGAAAGCAGTGAGAGCGAGGGAGAGAGCGAGAGAGAGCGAGAGAGAGCAAGAGAGAGCGAGAGAGAGAGAGCGAGGGAGAGAGCGAGAGAGAGAGAGAGCGAGAGAGAGCGAGAGCTTTTAATAAGAACAGGAAACGGCGTTTGACGGACAGCTTTGGACAATAGGTAATCTGGACTGCTCTCAGCACACAAAGGAGGTTTAATGAGGTACGACAGACACAATCTCAGAGGACGAGAGAGAGAGGACGAGCGAGAGGGACGAGAGAGAGAGGACGAGCGAGAGGGATGAGAAAGAGGATGGGAGAAGGGACGAGAGAGAGAGAGAGAGAGAGGGACAAGAGAGAGGGACAAGAGAGGGATGACAGAGAGGAAGAGAGAGAGAAACACAAAAGATGGAGACGAGAGAGAGAGACTAAAGAGAGGGACGAGAGAGGGAGACGAGAGAGAGAGGAAGAAAGAGGATGGGAGAAAGGACGAGAGAGAGAGATGAGAGGGATGAGAGAGAGGGACAAGAGAGGGATGACAGAGAGGAAGAGAGAGAGAAACACAAAAGATGGAGACGAGAGAGAGAGACGAAAGAGAGGGAGACGAGAAAGAGAGGAAGAAAGAGAGGGACGAGAGAGAGGGATGAGAAAGAGGATGGGAGAAAGGACGAGAGAGAGAGAGAGAGAGGGACGAGAGAGAGGGACAAGAGAGGGACGACAGAGAGGAAGAGAGAGAGAGACACAACAGATAGGGACGAAAGAGAGGGACTATAGAGGGACGAGAGAGGGAGACGAGAGAGAGGATGAGAAAGAGGGACGAGGGAGGGATGAGAGAGGAGAGAGAGGGACAAGGGAGGGACACGAGAAAGAGACGAGAGAGGGAGAGAGACAAGAAAGAGGGATGAGAGAGAGAGAGAGAGAGACAAGAGAGAGAGGGATGAGAAGGATGAGAGAGAGGGACGAGGGAGGGACACGAGAGAGAGGGACGAGAGAGAGGGACAAACAAGAGAGAGAGGGATGAGGGAGGGACACATGAGAGAGAGGGACGAGAGAGGGACATGTGAGAGAGAGAGGGATGAGGGAGGGACATGTGAGGGACGGAGACGGAGTGATCGATTCTCGGCGTCCGTGTGAGACTGAACTCGGTTCCCGTCAATATGAAGCGGTCAGGGTTTTTAACGCCGCGCGTTCTCTGCAGAACGTCAGAAAATGGCGCGGGGGCCCCGTGTCCAGCACCTCCACCTCCCAGCGCTGGTGATCCGGGTTCTCCCCGTGTCCATGTGGGTTTTTTTGGGGTTCTCTGGTTTCCTCCCACAGTCCAAAAACATGGATTCAAGGTAAATTGGCTGCACTAAATTGCCCCATATAGTGATTGTCCAGAAATAGATTGGCACCCTGTCGTGAAACGTTCCCCCCTCTGGAAGGGCATGGGGAACCCCCACCCCCCCACCTGCCCCCCATTTATAGGATTAAGCTGGATGGATGGTTCACCTTTAAAAACGTTGCAGCGATGCCAAAAACGAAACAGGGCCTTCCATCATCATCATCAGGGTGCCAATCTATTTCTGGACAATCACTATATGGGGCAATTTCGAGCATGCAATATACCTTGATTCCATGTTTTTGGACTGTGGGTGGAAACCGGAGAACCCGGAGGAGACCCACGCGGACACGGGGAGAACCTCCAACACAGATCGGGATTGGAACTCACCCACATGGTGGACCACACCGACAACCAACCGTTCCACTGGGTTCTGCTCAGTTTTTATTTACATGGATTCAAGGTAAATTGGCTGCTCTAAATTGCCCCATATAGAGTGTGTCTGTGTGAGTGAGTGTGTGTCCAGATACTTTTGGTCATAATCTTTAAAGCGTGTTCATGCAGAGACGTCACGGACGTTCCCCTTCCATCAGTCCGTTTCATAATCGCCAGGGAAATCCAGTTCCCGGTCCCTGCGCCGTGCGGTGTCCCTCAGGGGTGAATACTGGGCCCTTTGTATCTCATTGATTTCCGTCTCTGGTTCTGACCTTTAAACGAACCTTTGTTCAGAGGGAGCTCGTTTTGTATCCAGGACACGGTTCTCATTAATTAACATAAACAGATAAAGATCACCGAAGTGTTCTAACGCGGAACCATGACCCCGGCCTGCAGACAGAACCGCTAATGATTAATCGGGTCGTTAATCCGGTTCTGATCGGCCCGTGTTCATTATGATTAACATTATAAACCCCAACTTCATATTGGACAACAACATTTCCAGAATAAAAGTCCTCAGGTGGAATATTATATATACTAAATATTTAATAATACTATATTTAATTATAATATATATATATTTTATACTATATATTTAATTATGCTCTATATATATATATATATATATATATATATATATATATATATATATATATATATATATATATATTTATACTATAATTTAATAATAATATAATTAATTATACTACATATTTAATAATAATAAATTTAATTATGCTATATACATTTATACTATATATGTAATTACACTATACATATTTACACTATATATTTAATTATGTTATATATTTATGCTATATATTTAATAATACTATATTTAATTATACTATATATAATTCCATCCATCCATTATCTCCCGCTTTATCCTCTATTAGGGTCGTGGTGGGGTTCCCCATGCCCATCCAGGGGAGAACGTTTCGGGCGCTGGGCAGATACACCCAGGACAGGGCGCCAATCCATCGCTGGACACACACTCACTCACACAGACACACTCTATATGGGGCAATTTGGAGAATTCAATTGACTTGATCCATGGTTATGGACTGTGGGAGGAAACCGGAGAACCCGGAGGAAACCCACGCAGACACGGGGAGAACATGGAAACTCCACCCAGATGGGGATTCGAACCGGGAATCCCTAGCGCTGAGAGGAGAACATGCTAACCACTAAGCCACCGTGCCACCTACACTATACATATTTATACTATATATATATATATATATATACACAGATAGAACCCGAGGATCATGGGGGATCTGTCGAGACGGTAAACGCGAGGCTGCGTTACATTTAAAATCGATCTCCCTTCATTCGTCTCTTAAGCTTAATGAGGCCCGAGGGTTAATTAATCCCAAAGGGCAGTTTCACATGATGTGCCCGGCGTTCCCTCTGAGGTTCTCGTAGGCAGGGGTCAGTCTGACGGGCGGGTTCCACTCTGAGGGAGAGCTGGATGAAGGCAGAGTTATTGGAGTGGACTGCGGGAGAAAGCCATCGCACCGAGCCATTTAGAACCGTCAGCCGGAAACACAACCAGCCTCTGAGTGTGTGTGTGTGTGTGTGTGTGTGTGTGTGTGTGTGTGTGTGTGTGTGTACTATTTAGTGTGCTAGTGATTTACTATTTAGTGTGCTAGTGATTTACTATTTAGTGTGCTAGTGATTTACTATTTAGTGTACTAGTGCTTTACTATTTAGTGTACTAGTGATTTATTATTTAGTGTACTAGTGATTTACTATTTAGTGTACTAGTGCTTTACTATTTAGTGTACTAGTGCTTTACTATTTAGTGTACTAGTGCTTTACTATTTAGTGTACTAGTGATTTACTATTTAGTGTGCTAGTGATTTACTATTTAGTGTACTAGTGCTTTACTATTTAGTGTACTAGTGCTTTACTATTTAGTGTACTAGAGCTTTACTATTTAGTGTGCTAGTGCTTTACTATTTAGTGTGCTAGTGATTTACTATTTAGTGTACTAGTGATTTACTATTTAGTGTACTAGTGCTTTACTATTTAGTGTACTAGTGATTTACTATTTAGTGTGCTAGTGCTTTACTATTTAGTGTGCTAGTGATTTACTATTTAGTGTACTAGTGATTTACTATTTAGTGTACTAGTGCTTTACTATTTAGTGTACTAGTGCTTTACTATTTAGTGTACTAGTGATTTACTATTTAGTGTACTAGTGCTTTACTATTTAGTGTACTAGTGCTTTACTATTTAGTGTACTAGTGCTTTACTATTTAGTGTACTAGTGCTTTACTATTTAGTGTACTAGTGCTTTACTATTTAGTGTACTAGTGCTTTACTATTTAGTGTACTAGTGCTTTACTATTTAGTGTACTAGTGATTTACTATTTAGTGTACTAGTGCTTTACTATTTAGTGTTTATTATTTAGTGTACTAGTGCTTTATTATTTTAGTGTACTAGTGCTTTACTATTTAGTGTACTAGTGATTTACTATTTAGTGTACTAGTGCTTTACTATTTAGTGTACTAGTGCTTTACTATTTACTAGTGTACTAGTGCTTTACTATTATAGTGTACTAGTGTGTACTAGTGCTTTACTATTTAGTGTACTAGTGCTTTACTATTTAGTGTACTAGTGATTTACTATTTAGTGTACTAGTGCTTTACTATTTAGTGTACTAGTGCTTTACTATTTAGTGTACTAGTGCTTTACTATTTAGTGTACTAGTGATTTAGTGTACTAGTGATTTATTATTTAGTGTACTAGTGATTTACTATTTAGTGTACTAGTGCTTTACTATTTAGTGTACTAGTGATTTACTATTTAGTGTACTAGTGCTTTACTATTTAGTTTGCTAGTGCTTTACTATTTAGTGTACTAGTGCTTTACTATTTAGTGTACTAGTGATTTACTATTTAGTGTACTAGTGCTTTACTATTTAGTGTACTAGTGCTTTACTATTTAGTGTACTAGTGATTTACTATTTAGTGTACTAGTGCTTTACTATTTAGTGTACTAGTGCTTTACTATTTAGTGTACTAGTGATTTACTATTTAGTGTGCTAGTGCTTTACTATTTAGTGTACTAGTGATTTACTATTTAGTGTACTAGTGATTTACTATTTAGTGTACTAGTGCTTTACTACTTAGTGTACTAGTGATTTACTATTTAGTGTACTAGTGCTTTACTATTTAGTGTGCTAGTGATTTACTATTTAGTGTACTAGTGATTTACTATTTAGTGTACTAGTGATTTACTATTTAGTGTTCTAGTGCTTTACTATTTAGTGTACTAGTGCTTTACTAGAGTTAGTGTGTACTAGGGTTAGGGGTAGCAGTATTGGTTAAGGTTTGGTTAGTCTTTATTACATAAATAGAGGTCTCTTTAAAGTCCCAGCAACAAATCTAAATAGTTTGTGTGATTGTGTGTGTGTGTGTGTGTGTGTGTGTGTGTGTGTGTGTGTGTGTGATTGTGTGTGTGTGTGTGTGTGTGTGTGTGTGATTGTGTGTGTGTGTGCATGCGTGCAGTTGAATCTTTTTCTCATAATGAAGCTGTAAATGAAGCTCTAATGACTCTATAATTAATTCTATAAAAACTGAAGACGGAGTGAAGAGCGGCGGAGGCTGATTACCTTCATTCATCACGCTTTTGATTTCAAGGAAAAAACGAGAGAACGTTCAGAAAACGAGAGAACGTTCAGAAAACGAGAGAACGTTCAGAAACGAGAGAACGTTCAGAAAACGAGAGAACCTTCAGAAACAAGAGAACCTTCAGAAAACGAGAGAACGTTCAGAAAACGAGAGAACCTTCATAAAACGAGAGAACGTTCAGAAAACGAGAGAACCTTCAGAAAACGAGAGAACCTTCAGAAAACGAGAGAACCTTCAGAAACAAGAGAACGTTCAGAAAACGAGAGAACGTTCAGAAAACGAAAGAACGTTCAGAAAACGAAAGAACGTTCAGAAAACGAGAGAACCTTCAGAAACGAGGGAAGAACCTTCAGAAAACGAGAGAACCTTCAGAAACGAGAGAACCTTCAGAAACGAGAGAACCTTCAGAAACGAGAGAACCTTCAGAAATGAGAGAACCTTCAGAAAATGAGAGAACCTTCAGAAAATGAGAGAACCTTCAGAAACGAGAGAACCTTCAGAAATGAGAGAATATTCAGAAACGAGAGAACGTTCAGAAAACGAGAGAACCTTCAGAAACGAGAGAACGTTCAGAAAACGAGAGAACGTTCAGAAAACGAGAGAACGTTCAGAAAACGAGAGAACGTTCAGAAAATGAAAGAACGTTCAGAAAACGAGAAAACCTTCAGAAACGAGAGAACCTTCAGAAAACGAGAGAACCTTCAGAAAACGAGAGAACCTTCAGAAACAAGAGAACGTTCAGAAAACGAGAGAACGTTCAGAAAACGAAAGAACGTTCAGAAAACGAGAGAACCTTCAGAAACGAGGGAAGAACCTTCAGAAATGAGAGAACCTTCAGAAAACGAGAGAACCTTCAGAAACGAGAGAACCTTCAGAAACGAGAGAACCTTCAGAAAACGAGAGAACCTTCAGAAACGAGCGAACCTTCAGAAACGAGAGAACCTTCAGAAAATGAGAGAACCTTCAGAAAATGAGAGAACCTTCAGAAATGAGAGAACCTTCAGAAACGAGAGAACCTTCAGAAATGAGAGAATATTCAGAAACGAGAGAACGTTCAGAAAACGAGAGAACCTTCAGAAACGAGAGAACGTTCAGAAAACGAGAGAACGTTCAGAAAACGAGAGAACCTTCAGAAAACGAGAGAACGTTCAGAAAATGAAAGAACGTTCAGAAACGAGAAAACCTTCAGAAACGAGAGAACCTTCAGAAAACGAGAGAACCTTCAGAAACGAGAGAACCTTCAGAAACGAGAGAACCTTCAGAAAACGAGAGAACCTTCAGAAACGAGAGAACCTTCAGAAATGAGAGAACCTTCAGAAAATGAGAGAACCTTCAGAAAATGAGAGAACCTTCAGAAATGAGAGAACCTTCAGAAACGAGAGAAGAACCTTCAGAAATGAGAAAATATTCAGAAACGAGAGAACCTGAAACGAGAGAACGAGGTCACCTGCAGAGGCCCAGTCCTCCACCTGACCTCCATCTGATCTCCATCCCAACTCCATCTGATCTCCATCTGACCTCCATCCCAACTCCATCTGATCTCCATCAAACGTCCATCTGATCTCCATCAAACGTCCATCTGATCTCCATCAAACGTCCATCTGATCTCCATCAAACGTCCATCTGATCTCCATCAAACGTCCATCTGATCTCCATCAAACGTCCATCTGATCTCCATCAAACATCCATCTGATCTCCATCAAACGTCCATCTGATCTCCATCCCAACTCCATCTGATCTCCATCAAACGTCCATCTGATCTCCATCAAACATCCATCTGATCTCCATCAAACGTCCATCTGATCTCCATCCCAACTCCATCTGATCTCCATCAAACGTCCATCTGATCTCCATCAAACATCCATCTGATCTCCATCAAACGTCCATCTGATCTCCATCAAACGTCCATCTGATCTCCATCAAACGTCCATCTGATCTCCATCCCAACTCCATCTGATCTCCATCAAACGTCCATCTGATCTCCATCAAACGTCCATCTGATCTCCATCAAACGTCCATCTGATCTCCATCCCAACTCCATCTGATCTCCATCAAACGTCCATCTGATCTCCATCAAACGTCCATCTGATCTCCATCCCAACTCCATCTGATCTCCATCAAACGTCCATCTGATCTCCATCAAACATCCATCTGATCTCCATCAAACGTCCATCTGATCTCCATCCCAACTCCATCTGATCTCCATCAAACGTCCATCTGATCTCCATCAAACATCCATCTGATCTCCATCAAACGTCCATCTGATCTCCATCAAACGTCCATCTGATCTCCATCAAACGTCCATCTGATCTCCATCAAACGTCCATCTGATCTCCATCCCAACTCCATCTGATCTCCATCAAACGTCCATCTGATCTCCATCAAACGTCCATCTGATCTCCATCAAATGTCCATCTGATCTCCATCCCAACTCCATCTGATCTCCATCCAAGTTTCATCCAAGTTTCGTGAGTTTTATGTAAAGATATGGAGGTAAGGTGTGGACGGTTTGTGGACGGTATGTGGACTATGTGGACAGTATGTGGACAGTTTGTGGACAGTTTGTGGACAGTATGTGGACAGTATGTGGACAGTTTGTGGAGTATGTGGACAGTTTGTGGACAGTATGTGGACAGTATGTGGACAGTTTGTGGAGTATGTGGACAGTATGTGGACAGTATGGGGACAGTATGTGGACAGTTTGGGGACAGTTTGTGGACAGTATGTGGACAGTATGGGGACAGTTTGTGGAGTATGTGGACAGTTTGTGGACAGTATGTGGACAGTATGTGGACAGTTTGTGGAGTATGTGGACAGTATGTGGACAGTATGGGGACAGTATGTGGACAGTTTGGGGACAGTTTGTGGACAGTATGTGGACAGTATGGGGACAGTTTGTGGAGTATGTGGACAGTTTGTGGACAGTATGTGGACAGTTTGTGGAGTATGTGGACAGTATGGGGACAGTATGGGGACAGTATGTGGACAGTATGTGGACAGTTTGTGGACAGTATGTGGACAGTATGGGGACAGTATGTGGACAGTTTGGGGACAGTTTGTGGACTATGTGGACAGTTTGGGGACAGTTTGTGGACACATCCACGCTCTCCTGCCGGAGTCTTTCTTTTGTCCTGTGGCTGTGTCCAGCTCCAGTGTTCTGGGCCTTTAATCCAGTAGAACCTGGAGAACGAACTGCGGTGAGGGAATGAATGTGTCTTCTTTAAAAGTGTAATGACGGCTGAATCCGTAAACACGTCCTCGGGACGGAACCCGCAGCACGTCCAGACGTTCCTCTGAGAGCAGCGTGACGGCCGGAATTGAGACGGACGCTCCCCCCCCCGCCCCCCCGGCGGAACCTGCTTTAAATCTGTGAAGGCGGTCGTCCGTCTCCGGCGGCGCGGCGGGGGCTGTGAGGGTGGAGGTTCTCCATCAGCGGAGAGCTTATTGACTGCTTACCCCCGGCTCGCCGCTTTCACCTTTAATAATTCAGAGCGACGAAATGAATAGCGTTAAACCGCCGCTGACCCGTTTCCCCTCGAGGCGGGCCCGGGATAGGCTGCAAGAACCACTCGATCGTCTGGAGAGAGAGAGGAACGTCAGCGGAACATGAGTCTGAATTAAAGGTCAACACCGTCCTCGTGGTGACGGACGGCGCCGGGACACGTCCCTGTACAGAACCCCCCCCACTCTGATGAAGGGGGTCAGAAGTATGTGGACATCGTCCTCGTGGTGATCGGACCGGTACTATAGACCGGACACATCATTTTAGCCGACGCCCCCCTGAGCCCCGGTCCTCACAAAGGATTCTTCGTTTAAAACCAAGCAACGCCAGGGAGTTTTCCTTGCCACTATCCCCTCAGCGTGTTCTTCATGGTTCCGAGCTTAAAGCTCCTGATGTCCTTCTGAGGTCCTTCTGAGGTCCTCCTGATGTCCTCCTGATGTCCTCCTGATGTCCTTCTGATGTCCTGATGTTAGAACGTTTTATATAAATAAATAAAAAAATAAAAAACCTTAAACAAGAGAGAGGGTGGCACGCTGGTGTGAAGGTTAACCTGTTCACCTCTCAGTGCAGGGGATCCAGGTTCAGGATCGCAGTCTGGGTGGAGCGTCCATGTCCTCCCCGTGTCCCTTTTAATGCCATTTCTAGTGAAAGTTGCCCCCCTCACCTTGAAAGGCTTGCACTCTGGGATTATTGGCCTAATTAACCAGACGAGCATTTCTGCAGTCAAACACTGAGGTTGGATGGGAGAACCTGGCTCACAATCTCAGTTCTAGTTCGTCCCTGGTGGTGGATGGTGGTGGATGGTGGTGGATGGTGGTAGATGGTGGTGGATGGTGGTGGATGGTGGTAGATGGTGGTGGATGGTGGTAGATGGTGGTGGATGGTGGTGGATGGTGGTAGATGGTGGTGGATGGTGGTAGATGGTGCTGTATGGTGGTGGATGGTGGTAGATGGTGGTGGATGGTGGTGGATGGTGGTAGATGGTGGTGGATGGTGGTAGATGGTGCTGGATGGTGCTGGATGGTGGTGGATGGTGGTAGATGGTGCTGTATGGTGGTGGATGGTGGTAGATGGTGGTGGATGGTGCTGGATGGTGGTGGATGGTGGTGGATGGTGGTGGATGTTGGTGGATGTTGGTGGATGGTGGTGGAAGGTGGTGGATGGTGGTGGATGGTGGTGGAAGGTGGTGGATGTTGGTGGATGGTGGTGGAAGGTGGTGGATGGTGGTGGATGGTGGTGGAAGGTGGTGGAAGGTGGTGGATGTTGGTGGATGGTGGTGGATGGTGGTGGATGTTGGTGGATGTTGGTGGATGGTGGTGGATGTTGGTGGATGGTGGTGGATGGTGGTGGAAGGTGGTGGATGGTGGTGGATGGTGGTGGAAGGTGGTGGATGTTGGTGGATGGTGGTGGATGGTGGTGGATGGTGGTGGAAGGTGGTGGATGTTGGTGGATGGTGGTGGAAGGTGGTGGAAGGTGGTGGATGGTGGTGGATGGTGGTGGAAGGTGGTGGAAGGTGGTGGATGGTGGTGGATGGTGCTGGATGGTGGTGGATGGTGGTGGATGATGGTGGTGGACGGTGGTGGACGGTGGTAGACAGTGGTGGACGGTGGTAGATGGTGCTGGATGGTGGTGGATGGTGCTGGATGGTGGTGGATGGTGCTGGATGGTGGTGGATGGTGCTGGATGGTGGTGGATGGTGGTAGATGGTGGTGGACGGTGGTGGATGGTGGTGGACGGTGGTGGACGGTGCTGGACGGTGGTGGAAGGTGGTGGATGGTGGTGGATGGTGTTGGATGGTGCTGGATGGTGTTGGATGATGGTGGTGGACGGTGCTGGATGGTGGTGGACGGTGGTAGACGGTGGTAGACGGTGGTGGATGGTGGTGGATGGTGGTAAATGGTGCTGGATGGTGGTGGATGGTGGTGGATGGTGGTAGATGGTGCTGGATGGTGGTGGATGGTGGTGGATGGTGGTAGATGGTGCTGGATGGTGGTGGTGTATGGTAGTGGATGGTGGTGGATGGTGATGGATGTTGGTGGATGGTGGTAGATGGTGGTGGATGGTGGTGGATGGTGGTAAATGGTGCTGGATGGTGGTAGATGGTGGTGGATGGTGGAATTTTACAGTCTGTATTTTCACGTGAGGTTCCGTGATTGTCGCTTTAGAACCGATTTTTTAAAATGATAAAATATCTTTTTAATTATTTAAATTTATATTAAATTACTTAATTAATTCTGCAGGGCGGCACGGTGGCTTAGTGGTTAGCACGTTCACCTCTCAGCATCTGGGTGGAGTTTCCATGTTCTCCACGTGTCTGCGTGGGTTTCCTCCGGGTTCTCCAGTTTCCTCCCACAGTCCAAAAACATGGATCAAGTCAATTGATGTCTCCAAATTGCCCCATGTAGAGTGTGTGCTCAGCGATAGATTGACGTCCTGTCCTGGGTGTATCTGCCCAGCGCCCGAAACGTTCTCCCCTGGATGGGCATGGAGAACCCCCCCCCGCGACCCTAATAGAGGATAAAGCTGAAGATAATGAAGGAATTAATTAATTCTGCTTGTGAAGTTTAAAACGGCAATTTAACAGAAGATTTTTTTTTTAACAAAAATTTATTAACTACCACCAATTAGTAAATTAATTGGTAAGTTTTCTATTATTTTTTTATTTAATGTGCTGTCATCGTCGATGAACAATTGTGCAAAGTTTCAGCTTAGTCGCATAACGGCACGTGGCTGAAATGGCATTTGCGAACTTTTTACCGGACAAACAGATGACGTTAATATAGGGGCGGTAATAATAAAAAAATAAAATCTGAACAAACAAAGGTCAATACAAGAAGGAACCACCGGAGGTCGCTGTTGACCGTCAGCTGAAGCCCTGTTCGCGTTAACGCGTCTATTTGATCACGTGACATTGATGTGCATATTTGCAACTTTAGTTGGAAACTTTAGTTGGATTTCCAACTAAAAACGCGAGAGAACTCTTACCGTGAAACGCGAGCAGTTTTGCTTATCGGCAAAAAAGACTTGTTTCATTTTTATTGTGGTAATTGACATTTTATTTTATATACAAAAAAAAAAAGAAATACCCTTTAAAGTCGAAGCCGCTGCCCTGTTTGCCGTCAGTGAACTTTATTTCGGTCGACCACAAAAAAGTTGATCACACGCCCCGAACCCCGAGCGCCGGACACAGCAGACCGCCGCTGCAACCTCAGGTACTCCAGATAAGTTTGTTTTATTGATGGTATTTACTTATTACGGTATATTAATATTAATTAACAGAAAAATATAAGTAAAGTAGACGCGGCATTTCCAAACAGAATTCACACAATACACCACGTGACACATTTTAAATATAGAAAATCCGATCTTTAATTCTCGAGAACAAAAAAAACCAAAAACAATAAAAAACGCAGCAGTTCTGGGTTTATCAGTCCGACTTTACGGAATTGTTGCTAAATGAACGGAGATTGAGTTGCATCTTGACTTCTGTTCATTTGTTCGGTGCTTTGCATTAAAATTTCAAAAAGGATCGTAAACAGCGAACGATGTAACTACTTACACTACGTTAATTTTTTTATTATCTATTTTACTAATGCCGCCGACTTCGATATATGTATACGTGTGTATTTTTTTACATTTATTTGCCTTAGTTTTATTTTAAGAATTTTAGAGTCTTCTATTAAGAGGGGGGGGGGGATTTAAATTTGCAATTTCTGTTTATATCATCAACAAAGTCTATTTAAAAAAATATATTAATTTGAAATTGTTGTTTTAAAGGCGCCCTAACCTTAGGAAGTTAAGTTTAGACGTCTATCCAAGGTAAGTCCGAGTCATTTATTTATACAGAGTTTATTATTACAATCGTACATCGTCACAAAGCAGCTTTACGGTGTTGTAAGCCTTTAAAGCCCCAAAGAGCAAGACGACAAGCGACAGTGGCAAGACAAAACTCCCTGTGATGTTGATAATAGGGGTGAGCTGCAATATTCGCTGATTCGACGATTCGATTCGGAGAACCGTAGTCGACTATGAACCTCATAGTCGAATGTACCATTTTGACCACATGGGGGTGCCCTTTTTTTTTTGTCAAATAAAATCATCCTAATTTCTAGAAAAAATAGAAAAAAGAAAAACAAAAAAAAGGTTTTCTTTTGTTAGAAAAACAAGTTAACTATATTAAAAAAATCTTTTTTAAACACTATGCTTATAGCGCCATCTTGTGGTGAAATTTTAACTGATTCGACTATCAGTCGACTATAGGGAAAATCTGACGAATCAGATTCGACTACGAAAATTTGTACTTGAATACAGCCCTAGTTGATATTGGAAGAAACCTTGTGAGGACCGAGTCTCAGTGGGGGACTCGTCCTCCATGAGCAGCATCAACAGCGTAGGACAGCCATGTCCAGACCGTGTGGTGATCATGTGACCTGTATTTAACAATTGTAACACTATATAAGTCCATCGAGGACGTTCTGCAGGACCGCCGGTCCAATAGAACTCCAGGTTCCGTCCTGTAATGGTCATAGAGCTGAGGACACCTCAAAAGAAACAGACAAGAAAAGCAGTCAGAGCTAATGAAGCAGGGTAATTAATTAATTAATAAGCAGAGTTTGCGTCATGTGACTCCGACATCACTGACCAGAGGAGCAGAACTAAAAAGGGGGCAGATACTGCCGGACACTTAGTCGAGAGGGTTCCGTGGAACAGCGCCACATCCTCTTCTAAAGTAGAACAGCGGGTAGACCTCTCGCACCCCTCTCACCACACAGCAAAAAAAAAAACCTCTCTAAACCACTTCCTGTGTGTGGTTTGCATGTTCTCCCTCTGTCTCAATGGGTTTCCTGTTTGAGCTTCAGATACAGCTCTGTATCCGGCGACCCGCGAAACAATGGGCTGGTGACCTGGATCAGCAAATTAATTAAAAATAATAATAATAATTATAATAAATAAATAAATGGATTTTAAATTAGAGCAGCACAGTGGCTTGAAGGTTTGGCATGTTCTCCTCTCAGCGCTAGGGATTCCCGGTTCGAATCCCAATCTGGATGGAGCTTCCATGTTCTAACCCGTGTCCGCGTGGGTTTCCTCCGGGTTCTCCGGATTCCTCTCAAAGTCCAAAAAAAAAATAAACATGGATCAAGGTGAAATTGAACTCTCCAAATTGCCCCATATAGAGTGTGTTTATGTGTGTGAGTGTGTGTCCAGTGATCTGTGCTCTGTACTGGGTGTATCTGCCCAGCGCCCGACACGTTCCCCCCCCCCTCCCCCAAAATAATGAATTAATGGATGAACAGAACAGTCTAAAAACTTGTATTCAAGGAAAATTGACTGCTCTAAATTGCCCCTATATGGAATATAGTTTATGAGTGTGTGTGTGTGTGTGTGCACGCCCAGTGATAGATTGCCCCCCTGTCCTGGGTGTATCTGCCCACCGCCCGAAACATTCTCCCATGGATGGGCATGTAGAACCCCCCCCCCCCCCCCCCACCGCAACTCAAGTAGAGGACAGAGGGGAAGATGATGGATGGATATTCATTAATTCATTCATTCATTATCTTCTGCTTTATCCTCTATTAGGGTCGCAGTGAGGTTCCCCATGCCCATCCAGGGGAGAACGTTTCGGGCGCTGGGCAGATACACCCAGGACAGGGGGGGGCAATCTATCGCTGTACACACACTCACTCACACACACACTCTACATGGGGCAATTTGGAGAACTCAATTGACTTGATCCATGTTTTTGGACCGTGGGAGGAAACCGGAGAACCCGGAGGAAACCCACGGGGAGAACATGGAAACTCCACCCAGATGGGGATTCGAACCGGGAATCCCTGTATGGATATTAAATGAATAATTAATAATTAAACTTTATAAATAATAGAACACACTTTGGATGAGTCTTCAATTCTGATTGCAGTAATAATAATAATAATAATAAATTGAATCTATTGAGGGCGGCACGGTGGCTTAGTGGTTTAGCATGTTCTCCTCTCAGCACTAGGGGTTCCCGGTTCGAATCCCCATCTGGGTGGAGTTTCCATGTTCTCCCCGTGTCTGCGTGGGTTTCCTCCGGGTTCTCCGGTTTCCTCCCACGGTCCAAAAACATGGATCAAGTCCATTGAGTTCTCCAAATTGCCCCATGAAGAGAGTGTGTCTGTGTGAGTGAGTGTGTGCCCAGCGATAGATCGGCGCCCTGTCCTGGGTGTATCTGCCCAGCGCCCGAGACGTTCTCCCCTGGATGATGGGGAACCCCACCGCGACCCTAATAGAGGATAAAGCGGGAGATAATGAATGGATGAATGAATTTATTGATAACGTAAAGATGACGGTTTGATTATTTGTTTACAGGGTGACCGATGTCCGGCAGTATGATGATCAATAATCCCGCTCAGGGTCTGGTGACTATGATCCCTGCAGTGACATCACAACATCAGAATCTGCTTTCAAAGTTTCTGAAAGGAAAGCCCAAAGTCTTGGGGGTAAGTGAGACCCCTGAGCCCACGGCGTGGTGGGGGGCCCGGTCGGGTCGGGTCGGGTCGGGTCGGGTCAGGCGTGTCATATGTAGATCGGCTTGTTGTGCTGAAATGTGAATATATGTTACAGAATATTTATTATTAATGCATTCTGTTGTTGGGCGGCACGGTGGCTTAGTGGTTTAGCATGTTCTCCTCTCAGCACTAGGGATTCCCAGTTCGAATCCCCATCTGGGTGGAGTTTCCATGTTCACCCCATGTCTGCGTGGGTTTCCTCTGGGTTCTCCAGGTTTCCTCCCACAGTCCAAAAACATGGATCAAGGTCAATTGAGTTCTCCAAATTGCTCAATATAGAGTGTGTCTGTGTGAGTGAGTGTGTGCCCAGCGATGGATTGCCCCCTGTCTTGGGTGTATCTGCCCAGCGCCCGAGACGTTCTCCCCTGGATGAGCATAGGGAACCATGGGGCATGCACACACACAAACACACACTATATTCCATATAGGGGCAATTTAGAGCATTCAATTTTCCTTTAATCCATGCCTGTTCTGTTCATCATCCACCAAGTAGAACATCCATCCATTATCTTCCGCTTTATCCTCTACTTGGGTCATGGGGTTCCCATGCCCATCCAGGGGAGAACGTTTCGGACGCTGGGCAGATACACCCAGGACAGGACACACACACACACACTCTATATGGGGCAATTTTCATTCATTCATTCATTATCTCTCACTTTATCCTATCTTAGGGTCGCAGTGGGGTTCTCCATGCCCATCCAGGGGAGAAGGTTTCGGGCGCTGGGCAGATAGACCCAGGACAGGGCGCCAATCTATCACTGGGCACACACTCACTCACACAGACACGCACGCATACACAATCTATATGGGGCAATTTGGAGAATTCAATTAACCTTGAATCTATGTTTTTGGACTGTGGGAGTAAACCGGAGGACCCGGAGGAAACCCACATGGACATTGGGAGAACATGGACACTCCACCCAGATTGGGATTCGAACCGGGAACCCCCAGCGCTGAGAGGAGAACATGCTAAAGCACTAAAATAAAACCCTGTGGTCTTCTCTCCACAGGGCGTTCAGATCATGATCGGTTTGGTGACTTTACTTTTTGGCATCGTTTTGTTTTTTTCTCGTGAGTTGTTCATCGTTTACAGCGGAATCACAATCTGGGGTTCGTTCATTGTAAGTCTAATTAAATCCGTATTTCTTTATATTCTAATTAAAACATTACTTAATTAATTAATGATGTGTTTCAATGGCTGTGTTTCTTTAGTACATCGCCACCGGTGCTGCTTCAGTCTCTGCCGGAAATAAAATGACCACCTGCTCGGTTTGTAGATATTTACAGCGTTCTCTGTGGAGTTTTGTATGTTCTCCCCATGCCTTTTGTATTTTTATTGGATTTTTTTTCCGTTTCCGTTTCGAGTTCTCGACTCCTGCCTGCAGGTTTGTTCTACCCCTCAGATCTAACTTAAGCCAAATAAATACAAAATAAAACTCCCTGATATAACGTTATATTATATTATATCAGCCCCTTTCCTGCCACAGTCCAAAAACATGGATTCAAGGTGAATTGAGTTCTCCAAATTGCCCCATATAGAGTGTGTCTGTGTGAGTGAGTGTGTACCCAGCGATAGTTTGGCATCCTGTCCTGGGTCTATCTGCCCAGCGCCCGAAACGTTCTCCCCTGAATGGGCATGGGGAACCCCCCCCCCCCCCCCCCCCCCCCGACCCTAATAGAGGATAAATCAGAAGATGATGGATGGGGACTGTGTGCAGGGCAAGGTAGCTCAGTGGTTAGGGTGTTGGGTATCAATCTGGAGGTTGACGGTTCAAATCCCAGGTCCACTAAAGCGTCCAATAAATGATAAAAGCGTCCAATAAATGATAGAATGCAATGCTGTTTATCAGGGGTGTCTTCAACTAAGGATTTTCATAGTCGAATCTGATTCGTCAGATTTTCCCTATAGTCGACTGATTTAAAATTTCACCACAAGATGGCGCTATAAGCGTGGTTTTTAAAAAAGATTTTTTTAATATATATTTTACTTGTTTTTCTAGAGCACCGGAATGTGCAACTAACTGCAGGGGGAGCTTTATTAATGTGTGGCCTATCGTTAAAGCGCACACATCATTTAAAAAAAATATATTAACAGAAATTAGGATGATTTTATTTGACAAAAGGCTATATATATAACGAAAACAAAGACATTTCATGTAAAAACTAATGCTTAGCAGCAGCCATGGGCGCCCCCATGTGGTCAAAATGGTACATTCGACTATGAGGTTCATAGTCGACTACGGTTCTCCAAATCGAATCGTCGAATCAGCGAATATTGCAGCTCACCCCCTACTGTTTATAGAACCCGGTTGTTCTTGTGCTTTTGTTTTCTCTCTCAGATCAAAGCTTCCATCACGATGAATGTGATCTGCGCCGTGACCGCCGGTATCGCCATCGTCCTGCTCTCCATTAACCATGTCGTGGGACTCAACTATTATTGTTACAATGATTACGGATATGGATCATACAGATATTGTTCCGATCCCATGGTTTGTACTGTCGTTCTAACGTTTCATGATCAATTAGTTTCTAACCTGAGGAGTTAATGTTTTGAATTGTCGTGTTCAGGCGCAGGGCATCAACGGGGTTCTGTTGCTTTTTTCTGGGGTGCAGTTCGTCATTTCTATCGTCGTCTCAGCGTTCGGGTGTCAGGTGACCTGCAGCGACCGTCCCACAGTGAGTCCCTCATACACATCATGGTTTCACTGTGTGCTTATTCTGATAGTGTGTGTGTGTGTGTGTGTGTGTGTGTGTGTGTGGGTGCATCTACAGATGTAGATTGTTTGGATTTGATGCGGTGGCTTAGTGGTTTAGCATGTTCTCCTCTCAGCGCTAGGGATTCCCGGTTCGAATCCCCATCTGGGTGGAGTCTCCATGTTCTCCCCGTGTCCGCGTGGGTGTCCTCCGGGTTCTCCCGTTTCCTCCCACAGTCCAAAAACATGGATCAAGGTCAATTGAGTTCTCCCAATTGCCCCATATAGAGTGTGTCTGTGTGAGTGAGTGTGTGCCCAGCAATAAATTACCCCCTCTGTCCTCGGTGTATCTGCCCAACGTTCTCCCCGTTCTCCCCTGGGAACCCCCCCCCCCCCCCCAATACCCAAGTAGAGCAGCGGAAGATGATGGATGTATGGATTTGAAGTAAATACTCAGGTGACCCAGCAACCATCTGCGTTTCTCTTTTCAGCCCATGTACATGATCAGTAACCAACAAGCGCAGAACCCAGTGATGCAGAACCTAGTGATGCAGAACCCAGTGATGCAGAATCCAATGATGCAGAACCCAGTGATGCAAAACCCAATGATGCAGAACCAAGTGATGCAGAACCCAGTGATGCAGAACCCAGTGATGCAGAACCCAGTGATGCAGAACCCAGTGATGCAGAACCCAATGATGCAGTACTCACAGGCCATGCCTCAAATGAACGCACCCCAGTCCAGCGCTCCTCCTCCGGATGAACCATCAGCCAGCGCTCCTCTGCTGGCCGAACCTCCACCCTACAGCATGGTTCCTCCATGCAGCCAGAAGAACCTTCAGTTCTGATCTCCACATTTCGGCTCTGTCGCGTTCATGTGATCGATGCTCAGAGTGTTCGGTGGGGCGTTCCGTCCCGGTTTGCTCAGTAACGTTCCTTCCTTCGCGTCTCGTTCGTGTTCAAATTTAAAAATATATGTTTTGTATTAAATTTTAAAATGAAGCTTCTGTTTTTGTACGTTCTGTAAGTTCAGACTACGTTATTAATGCATCCGTTCTGATCAGTAATAAAAAAAATTTGATTACAAAGTTTAATTGTAACGTTTAAAGAGCATTTCTAACATTTATAATCCTCTTTTTCTGATCAGGGTTTGGGGGAAACTGCAACCTATCCCAGCACTCATGACGCTTATTTCAATATAACTGCACAATGTAAAATCTACACAGACATGGTTGGTGAAGGTGGGGTTGGTCACTGATGGGGTGTGATGTCACTGGTGGGGTGTGAGGTCACTGGTGTGGTTGGTCACTGATGGGGTGTGATGTCACTGGTCGGGGTGTGGGGTCACTGGTGTATTGATCAGTGATTGGGGTGAGAGGTCACTGGTGGGGTTAATCACTGATGGGGGCCTGAGGTCACTGGTGGGGTTGATCACTGATGGGGGTGTGAGGTCACTGGTGGGGTTGATCACTGATGGGGGTGTGAGGTCACTGGTGGGGTTGATGACTGGTGGGGGTGTGAGGTCACTGGTGTATTGATCACTGATGGGGGCCTGAGGTCACTGGTGGGGTTGATCACTGATGGGGGTGTGAGGTCACTGGTGTGGTTGATCACTGATGGGGGCCTGAGGTCACTGGTGGGGTTGATCACTGATGGGGGTGTGAGGTCACTGGTGGGGTTGATCACTGATGGGGGTGTGAGGTCACTGGTGGGGGTGTGAGGTCACTGGTGGGGTTGATGACTGGTGGGGGTGTGAGGTCACTGGTGTATTGATCACTGATGGGGGCCTGAGGTCACTGGTGGGGTTGATGACTGGTGGGGGTGTGAGGTCACTGGTGTATTGATCACTGATGGGTGCCTGAGGTCACTGGTGGGGTTGATCACTGATGGGGGTGTGAGGTCACTGGTGGGGTTGATCACTGATGGGTGCCTGAGGTCACTGGTGGGGTTGATCACTGATGGGGGTGTGAGGTCACTGGTGGGGGTGTGAGGTCACTGGTGGGGTTGATGACTGGTGGGGGTGTGAGGTCACTGGTGTATTGATCACTGATGGGTGCCTGAGGTCACTGGTGGGGTTGATCACTGATGGGGGTGTGAGGTCACTGGTGTGGTTGATCACTGATGGGGGTGTGAGGTCACTGGTGGGTTTGATGGTGAGGGTGTGAGGTCACAGGTGGGGCTGGTACTCAGTGAGGTCGTTGAGGTCACTGGTCTACTAACGCCAGTGTTCCCAACACAACTCCTCGAACTCCCCCAGTCTCTGAAACCTTGTTAAAAGATGCGACAGCCGCAAGACGAGGCGTATCGTTAAATACCCCATGGCTTTCCTGAGGAGACGTCCCAATTCTATTGTCCGTGGCACTGATGACTACCAAACCGAGATCTGAATCAGAGAACCGACCCCTTCCAAAAACAGAAGTGGTTTCAGCCACAATTTAAATCTTTTATTTTTTCAGTTTGAGAACCCTGTCGTTTTATTGGTTTGTGAGATTTACAAACCATCACAGGTCCAAAGGTTTCACACCCACCAGCTCCAAACGTGGAACTTCCTTCATTAATGCAGGTTTTATGGTTCCCTCATTTTACAGCAGCAGGAGAGACGGAGACGGAGAACCAGGAGGAAATTCAGGTAAAAAAAAAACATGACATTCTGTTTAATTTACTCGAAACTCATTTTAAAATCTTTCTTTCAGACCGATTCACTTAACATCGAACAAACGCTTCCATTGGTTTGATTGTTTTTGTGTTAAAGTTTAACCGTAACATTTTACCCCTTGTATTTACCCTAATTTTAAGCCCTATCCCAATCCCACAGTCTTTACCCTAAACCTAAGTCTAGGTCTTTCCCCAATCCTCTAGTCTTAATCCTAATCTTATTCTTAATCTCCATCCATCCATCCTCTACTAGGGTCTCGGGGGTGGGGGTGGGGGATGGTGGGGTTCCCCACGCCCATCCAGGGGAGAACGTTTCGGGCGCTGGGCAGATAGACCCAGGACAGGACGCCAATCTATCGCTGGGCGCACACTCACTCACAAACACACTCTATATGGGGTAATTTTGAGAACTCAATTGACCTTGATCCATGTTTTTGGACTGTGGGAGGAAACCGGAGAACCCGGAGGAAACCCACATGGACACGGGGAGAACATGGAAACTCCACCCAGCGCTGTGAGGCGAACGTGATAACCACTAAGCCACCGTGCCGTTCTTAATCTTAATCTCTAAACTTTAATCATAACAAATTTTTGGTTGTTTGCGTTGGTTTTAATATATTACTTTATTTTTATCTTAATAACAAACTTTTCCGAATAAACTGCGGAACTCCGGAACCACAGAACCACAGCAGCGTTTCCACCTTTTAAAGTTAAATGTTAACGTTTAATTAAAGCTGCATTTTTCACATTTTATTTATCTTGACACTTAAAATACCATATGGTTTATAATATTTATTATATATTAATATAATAATGTTTTTTTGTGTCTTGTGTTCCAGCTCCGTCCCAATCGGATCGCGTCGATTAAAACCCACTTTTTAAAGATGTCCACCACATTTGTGCCAAATAGCATGATGGGTAATAACATGGGGAACGGCTTCACCGTCGTGACCCATGTGATCCCGGCACAGCCGACTTCACCTCTTGATGGCGCTGTGATTCAAACCCGCGTCACTAACGGAGCGCCGACAGGAATGATGGGAAACGCAGAGTCTGCAGCGGCGGGGCAGTTTTTAAAACGACACCCGAAAGCCCTCGGGGTAAAAGACCCGTGTTTGTTTCAGTATGTTATACGGTGATGGAGATCGAGCAGGCATTCTCCAAATTGCCCCATATAGAGTGTGTGTGTGAGTGAGTGTGTGCCCAGTGTTAGATTGCCCCCCTGTCCTGGGTGTGTCTGCCCAGCGCCCGAAACGTTCTCCCCTGGATGGACATGGGGAACCCCTAGTAGAGGATAAAGCAGAAGATAATGGATGGATGCGTAGTTCCGGTCCTTAAATCTGATTGGCTGAGCCGTTTGTCCAGCCATGACATCATTGACAATTAGGGCTGTATTCAACTAAAGATTTTCATAGTCGAATCTGATTCGTCAGATTTTCCCTATAGTCGACTGATAGTCAAATCAGTTAAAATTTCACCACAAGATGGCGCTAAGGGCGTAGTTTTTAAAAAATATATATTTTTTTATATTTTACTTGTTTTTCTAACAAAAGAAAACCTTTTTTTTTTGTTTTTGTTTTTTCTTTTTTTTTTCTAGAAATTAGGATGATTTTATTTGACAAAAGGCTATATATATATATATATATATATATATATATATATATATATATATATATATATATATATATATATATATATATATATAACGAAAAACAAAGCCATTTCATGTAAAAACTAATGCTTAGCAGCAGCCATGGGCGCCCCCATGTGGTCAAAATGGTACATTCGACTATGAGGTTCATAGTCGACTACGGTTCTCCGAATCGAATCGTCGAATCAGCGAATATTGCAGCTCACCCCTATTGACAATACCACGCTCGTATCAGTGCCTGATATACAGTACGTTCTTTTTCCCGATCTTTTTTTTTTTTTAAATATACTGCGTTCTGTAATTTGGCCACTAGATGTATTCGGTTGTTAGAAAAAACGCAAACCTGTTACTCTGGGTCAGCGTTCACTGCAAAAACCGGACTAGATTACGTTGTGGAAGTCCAGTTTATTAGCGATTTTGCTTTTAATTAACGCCTTCGTAAATTAAACCTTGTTTTTTTTTTTATTATAGTGTGTTTGTAAGCGTTTCATTAAATCAATAAGACACTCGGCGGCACGGTGGCTTCTCAGCGCTAGGGATTCCCGGTTCGAATCCCCATCTGGGTGGAGTTTCCATGTTCTCCCCGTGTCTGCGTGGGTTTCCTCCGAGTTCTCCGGTTTCCTCCCACAGTCCAAAAACATGGATCAAGACAATTGAATTCTCCAAATTGCCCCATAGAGTGTGTGTGTGTGAGTGAGTGTGTGCCCAGCAATGGATTGGCGCCTTGTCCTGGGTGTATCTGCCCAGCGCCCGAGACGTTCTCTCCTGGATGGGCATGGGGAACCCCACTGCGACCCTAATAGAGGATGGGTGGGGGGGGGGGGGGGTCACTGTTGGGGTCAGTGCTCATTATCGTCGAACTTTCTTTCTTACAGACTGTCCAGATAATTGTTGGTGCGATGTCATTCTTGATGGGCGTCGTCCTTTCGGTGACCAGCGTCTCGCTGTCCGGCCGCAGTTTTGTTCTCTTCTGGGGTTCTTCAGTTGTACGCACCCTTTATTCTGGTTTCCTAATCTTACCAACTTAATTTATAGTAAATCATTAAAAACATCCGCGCTGTTCTCTCGTACGCAGTACGTCAGCGCCGGCGTCCTGTCCGTCGCAGCTGAGAGCTTACGCCCCTGTGTGGTAGGTGTCTCTGCATTTGTACAACATTTAATTGTTGATTATTTAATTGTAATCATAATGTTTATTTTTTTTAATTATTTTTACGTCGATTACTTTATATTTTTTAATTTATATATATATTTATTGATTAATCTGTAGGTTAAAAGCTCATTGGGAGTAAACATCGGCAGCGCTGTGATCGCCGGCATCGCTGTCGTTCTACTGTCTCTGGATTTGGCTCACGGTCCAGAGGATCCCTGCTACGACTTTAATCGCAGCTGCGGCGCTGCCGAGGTTTGTTTCCTTCATTCATTCATTATCTCCCGCTTTATCCTCTATTAGGGTCGCGGTGGGGTTCCCTATGCCCATCCAGGGGAGAACGTCTCGGGCGCTGGGCAGATAGACCCAGGACAGGATGCCAATCTATCACTGGACACACACTCACTCACACACACACACTCTATATGGGGCAATTTGGAGAACACAATTGACCTTGATCCATGTTTTTGGACTGTGGGAGGAAACCCACACGGACACAGGGAGAACATGGAAACTCCACCCAGATTCGGATTTGAACTGGGAATCCTTAGCGCTGAGAGGAGAACGTGCTAAACCACTAAGCCACCGTGCCGCTGAAATATTGCATTAATTAACTAATTCACTAATTAACAAACGGCAGTCCTTATTTAAAACTTAAAAAAACGTCCCTTTGATATCCATCCATCCATCCATCCATCCATCCATCCATCCACCCATCCATCCATCCATCCATCCACCCATCCATCCACCCATCCATCCACCCACCCATCCATCCATCCATCCGTCCACCCATCCACCCATCCACCCATCCACCCATCCACCCATCCACCCATCCATCCATCCATCCATCCACCCATCCATCCATCCATCCATCCATCCACCCATCCATCCATACATCCATCCACCCATCCACCCATCCATACATCCACTATCTGCTCCCCATTATTATCTACTTGTTGTTGTTTTTCTGACCTCGTCTTTTCTGAGTTCATTCATTCATTCATTATCTCCCGCTTTATCCTCTATTAGGTTCGCGGGGGGGTTCCCCATGCCCATCCAGGGGAGAACGTTTCGGGCGCTGGGCAGATAGACCCAGGACAGGGCGCCAATCCATCGCTGGGCACACACTCACTCACACAGACACACTCTATATGGGGCAATTTTTGAGAATTCAATTGACTTGATCCATGTTTTTGGACTGTGGGAGGAAACGGGAGAACCCGGAGGAAACCCACGCGGACACGGGGAGAACATGGAAACTCCACCCAGATGGGGATTCGAACCGGGAATCTCTAGTGCTGAGAGGAGAACATGCTAAACCACTAAGCCACCGTGCCACCCAGGTTTGTTTCCTTTTTATAAAAAATAAAAAAAAAACTACAACTTCCATCCATCCATTATCTCCCGCTTTATCCCATATTAGATTCACGTGGGGGTTCCCCATGCCCATCCAGGGGAGAACATCTCGGGCGCTGGGCAGATAGATCCAGGACAGGACATCAATCTATCGCTGGACACACACTCACTCACACAGACACACTCTATATGGGGCAATTTTTGAGAATTCAATTGACCTTGATCCATGTTTTTGGACTGTGGGAGGAAACCGGAGAACCCGGAGGAAACCCACGTGGACACGGGGAGAACGTGGAAACTCCACCCAGATGGGGATTCGAACCGGGAATCTCTAGTGCTGAGAGGAGAACGTGCTAAACCACTAAGCCAAATATTAGTGAAATATTGCATTAATTAACTAATTCACTAATTAACAGACTGCAGTCCTTATGTAAAACTTACAAAAAACGTCCCTTTGACACCCACCCACCCACCCACCTACCCACCCACCCACCCACCTACCCACCCACCCACCCACCCACCCACCTACCCACCCACCTACCCACCCACCCACCCACCTACCCACCCACCCACCCACCCATCCATCCATCCATTTTCTGCTCCCCATTATTATCTGCTTGTTGTTGTTTTTCTGACCTCGTCTTTTCTGAGTTCATTCATTCATTCATTATCTCCCGCTTTATCCTCTATTAGGGTCGCGGGGGGGGTTCCCCATGCCCATCCAGAGGAGAACATCCCGGGCGCCGGGCAGACAGACCCAGGACAGGGCGCCAATCCATCGCTGGGCACACACTCACTCACACAGACACACTCTATATGGGGCAATTTTGGAGAACTCAATTGACCTTGATCCATGTTTTTGGACTGTGGGAGGAAACCGGAGAACCCGGAGGAAACCCACGCGGACACGGGGAGAACATGGAAACTCCACCCAGATGGGGATTCGAACCGGGAATCCCCAGCGCTGAGAGGAGAACGTGCTAAAGCACTAAGCCACCTTTTCTAAGTGTTTTTATGAAATCTATGTAGCGTATCCTGAGTGGCATCGTCGGCGTGCTGCTGGTCTTCTCTCTGCTGCTGTTCGTCGTCTCCATCTGCATGGCTCTGTTCAGCTGGGACGCCGCCTTCCACGCCGAGCCCTCGGTACGTCACCGCTTTCCGTCATACGTTTCACTGCAGATGGTTTTCACACCTCGGCAGAGACGTTATTCACGAGTGTAGTATCCATCCATTATCTCCCGCTTTATCCTCAATTAGGGTCGCGGTGGGGTTCCCCATGCCCATCCAGGGGAGAACGTCTCGGGCGCTGGGCAGATAGACCCAGGACAGGGCGCCAATCCATCACTGGGCACACACTCACTCACACACACACACTCACACACTCTATATGGGGCAATTTGGAGAATTCAATTGACTTGATCCATGTTTTTGGACTGTGGGAGGAAACCGGAGAACCCGGAGGAAACCCACGCAGACACGGGGAGAACATGGAAACTCCACCCAGAGACCCTTTTTTTGTAGTCCTTTAGATTTTGGCTGAATTTTGATGACGACAGCTGAAATTTGAAGATGGTTATTGATTTCCTTCACGTTTTAGTATTTCCTTCTCAAATCCTTAAATTAGAAAATAATTAATTAATCAACTAATTCACAAAAAAACATCCCTTTGACAACCATCCATCCATCCATTATGTTCCACTTTATCTTCTATTAGGGTCGCGGTGGGGTTCCCCATGCCCATCCAGGGGAGAACGTTTCGGGCGCTGGGCAGATACACCCAGGACAGGGCGCCAATCCATCGCTGGGCACACACTCACTCACACACACACTCTATATGGGGCAATTTGGAGAACTCAATTGACTTGATCCATGTTTTTGGACTGTGGGAGGAAACCAGAGAACCTGGAGGAAACCCACGCAGACACGGGGCGAACATGGAAACTCCACCCAGATCGGGATTCGAACTAACCAACTAACTAACGTGCTAACCACTAAGCCACCGTGCCGCCCCCTTTGACAAGCATCAAAAACGATTTATTTTAAGATTTTTTCTGAAAATAACCCTTTAACTTATAGATATTAAATATATTAATATAATATATAATATTAAAAAATAATATGCATGCTTAACATACTGGTTTAAAGGGTTAAATATCGGAACAAATTCAGTTATATTTGATATTTATTTTTCAGGCTGAAGTTGTTTTGAGAGGCATATAATATCATATAATATTTTTATTATCTTCTAACAGGCGGGCACGGTGGCTTGGTGGTCAGCACGTTCGCCTCTCAGCGCTAGGGATTCCCGGTTCGAATCCCCATCTGGGTGGAGTTTCCATGTTCTCCCCGTGTCTGCGTGGGTTTCCTCCGGGTTCTCCGGTTTCCTCCCACAGTCCAAAAACATGGATCAAGTCAATTGAATTCTCAAAAAAATTGCCCCATATAGAGTGTGTCTGTGTGAGTGAGTGTGTACCCAGCGATGGATTGGCGCCCTGTCCTGGGTCTATCTGCCCAGCGCCCGAGACGTTCTCCCCTGGATGGGCATGGGGAACCCCACCGCGACCCTAATAGAGGATAAAGCGGGAGATAATGAATGAATGAAAATGAATTTTTCTAACAGTAAATAAGAGCAAAAAATAAATAAAAAATAAAAACTGTTTCTGACAGACAGCTACATCATCATCAAGCCTGATGTAGCCCATCAGGCTCAATGTCGGCTATTCCAGTCACGCTGAGTGCATCGTTTTAAAGCTCTAAAGCCTGGACATCCACGATAAAAGCCGAGGTGAACACGGCCGAGGTGAAATCCAGTTGCTCCCTGGATGTGTTTGTTTTGCACAGCGGTCGGCGTCGACTTCAGAGACCTGCCCTGCATAATGAACCCCGGGGGGAGGGGTGGGGGGGGGGGTTTAAAGCACAGGGTAGCACGTACAAACAGACTCTGTTTAAAGCTACAGTATCACTCTGCTGTATGATCTTCTTTAATAAAAGCCCTTGGGGTCGTGTTTGAATGTTTTAAACCTCGTGCAGAGGTTCAGCTCATCAATAAGAATCTAAAGCTGGTTTTGTATCTCAGGTCATCACGAGCCATCCGTATCCCGACACCGCACCGTCCTGCCCCTGCATCGCCCCTTATCCTGCTGCCAGCAACCGAGAGGTACGACCTTAATACTTATAAAATACTCACAAAGACATAATGTGTAAAAGCAAGCTGATTGATGATTTTAATTATTGCATTAAGTCCCGAATTTACTGGCATACGCTTATTTTGTGATGTACAAAAAAAAAAAAAAAAAAAAAAAAAAAAACTTAACAGTTTAGTGTCTCAAAGCAGCTTTATAGGGTTCTAAGAATAACCCCAGAACCCTCCCCCTGGGTGCTAGATATTATAACCCTGTGGCAATGGGACTAAAACCTCTGAATTCAGTGATTTGATGGTGTGTGCCGATACAAAAAATTTAGACTTTACAAGTCAGAAAATCAAAAAATAAAGTTTTTTGACCTAAAAAGATATAAGATATATATATATATATATATATATATATATATATATATATATATATATATATATATATATACATCTTAAATATTAATTATAATTTATTATTATTCATTCATTCATTCATTATCTCCCGCTTTATCCTCTATTAGGGTCGCGGTGGGGTTCCCCATGCCCATCCAGGGGAGAACGTCTCGGGCGCTGGGCAGATACACCCAGGACAGGGCGCCGATCCATCGCTGGGCACACACTCACTCAGACACACTCTATATGGGGCAATTTTGAGAATTTAATTGACTTGATCCATGTTTTTGGACTGTGGGAGGAAACCGAAGAACCCGGAGGAAACCCACGCAGACATGGGGAGAACAGGGAAACTCCACCCAGATGGGGATTCGAACCGGGAATCCCTAGCGCTGAGAGGCAAACGTGCTGACCACTAAGCCACCGTGCCGCCCAATTTATTATTATATTATAATATAATAATATAATATATAATTTTTTATATATAATTATGTTATAATATTAATTAGTGTTTATTTGTCAGATTTTTTTTAACATATTGTTTTATGACAGTTTATTACTGAGACGAAAGTTAGTTAGTTAGTTAGTTAGTTAGTTAGTTAGTTAGTTAGTTAGTTAGTTAAAAACTCTGTCATGCATCTCTGCAGCCACCAGAGGGCGCCTGTAATCAGGCGGCAGCTAATGACGGTCAGCTGTTACTCATCAGTTCGTTTACAGAAGGAGCAGGTCGCCATGTGGCGGCGCTGTTGCTGTTATTACTGGCGGTCCTCTAAAGTCACGTTGTGTGTTTGTTTCTGATCGATTCTGATTTCCTTGAATCTGAAATGATGCCACTTAATGACTCAGCACGTCTTTTATTTTATTTCATTTTTATTTATTTATCTGTAAAAACTGTTTGGTTTTATTTGAAGCTGATTTTTGTGCCGTGGTTTATTTGAACCTCTGAACGCACTGACGGAAAATCTCTATACGTATCTTTTTTTTAAATTGCAAGCCTGTTTTGATAGCAGATTATTATTTATTAATCATTCGTGTTCTGACCTGACTCTCACTTTCACCCGAAGCCATTTTGGAGCAGAGGTTCTAACATGTTCTGCAGAGGCTTTTCTGATTCTGATTCTGTTATTTATTCTTTTCTAGTGTGTGTATTCCATTAATCCCTACATGAACCACAGCGTTCTGCAGAACCCAGCATGTTCTCCTCCAGAATACACTGAGACCGTGCCTCAGCTCACAGGGCCGGCGTCGTGAGAGCATCGGAACCTCGACTCTTACACAAATATATGGTTTTAATACACCTCAGACTACTGATGAAACCCTTTAGCACTGTGTGTGTGTGTGTGTGTGTGTGTGTGTGTGTGTGTGTGTGTGAAGGACATCCTTCATCATTTAAAGAACACTCCAATGAAAGAAAAGTTAAAAAGTGACTTGATTACTTGTTTGTATTTCTAGTTATTTGGGGAAACGTTTGCTGAAAGTTTGATTGGTTTCCTCACTGTTCTGACTTTTTTAATGTTTTTAGTTAAAGTTTGTATATTTTAAAGAATCTATAAATGTACGTCATGCGACACAAACACAGTGACTCCTGCTGATTTAATAATGTCCTCCAGATCTGTGTCTTAATTTTGTTCATATATATATATATATATTCATTCATTCATTCATGCGGCACGATGGCTTAGTGTTTAGCATGTTCTCCTCTCAGCACTAGGGATTCCCGGTTCGAATACCCATCTGGATGGAGTTTCCATGTGCTCCCCGTGTCTGCGTGGGTTTCCTCCGGGTTCTCCGGTTTCCTCCCACAGTCCAAAAACATGGATCAAGTCAATTGAATTCTCAAAATTGCCCCATATAGAGTGTGTCTGTGTGAGTGAGTGTGTGCCCAGCGATGGATTGGCGCCCTGTCCTGGGTGTATCTGCCCAGCGCCCGAGACGTTCTCCCCTGGATGGGCATGGGGAACCCCACTGCGACCCTAATATAGAATAAAGTGGGAGATAATGAATGAATGAATAAATATTCATTCATTCATTATCTCCCGCTTTATCCTCTAATAGGGTCGCGGTGGGAACGTTTCGGGCGCTGGGCAGATGCACCCAGGACAGGGCGCCAATCTATCGCTGGGCACACACTTACTCACACAGACACACTCTATATGGGGCAATTTGGAGAATTCAATTGACTTGGTCCATGTTTTTGGACTGTGGGAGGAAACCGGAGAACCTGGAGGAATCCCACGCGTACACGGGGAGAACATGGAAACTCCACCCAGATGGGGATTCGAACCGGGAATATATATTTATATATATACTGTGTGTATATATGTGTGTGTGTGTGTGTATCTGTGTGTGTATGTATGCATATATATATATATATATATATATATATATATATATATATATATATATATATATACTCATGTATATAAACAACACTGTGGTTATAGAACGATGTTATTCTATGTTCAGTTTATTTTAAGCTCAAAGCATCTAATATAAAAAGTTATAAAATTACAAACAAACACAGATCACAGTTTTAAAAAAAATAGACAATTCTCTTCATAAACTTCCTTTTTTTTTTTTTTGAAGCGGCGTTATTTTTTTTTCACAGTTAATTAATTTTTTTACAGAACTGAAAATGAAAGGCAGCTGGTATTAAATGCACTGCAGGTGTGAAGTAGGTTATATAATCTGAGGATCTACGTTTCAGCCGCGCGTCTGCGTGAGGATGCAGGACCGAACTCAGACCTGTGGAGGGACTTTGCACTCGCTGTAGGGAGGAGGGTTCTCCATCTGGGCCACGGCTCCCGGCCCGGTGTTCACCAAGCCAGTGTTTGGGCCCATGGCCCCGGGCACCGTACTCACAAAGGCACCGGGCACCGTATTCACAAAGGCCCCGGGCACCGTATTCACAAAGGCCCCCTGTAAAAAAACAAAACAAAAAAAAACACCAAAAACGACGTCTATCAGCATCGCTTCAGCTTCATTCGCTCAATGTCTCAAAGACGTTGAATCCACCTGACCTGAGGACAGTAAGACGCAGGTGGAGGATTTCTCTCGGGGCATCCGGCCTCTGCGTTCGGGAGCAAAGTGATGACGTTCACCTGCAGGAGACGCAAACGGACGCCGCTTTAAAGACGTTTGGGGTCCCGCGTGATGAGGTTTCAGTGAAGCGGTGGGTCATCCTTACCATAGGCTCACTGCGGCAGCCGACCTTACAGGCGAAGGCCGAATTTGCGATGCTGATGGCGAACTCCAGGATGTTGAAAACCAGCAGCACTCCGTTGACGCCCTGCAAATCAGCCGACTTCTTAATAATACAACACGACCGAAAAGGGGACAAAAAGGATGAGGACACGTCTCACATCCAACACACGGCGGGATGAACTGGAACTGCGACTGTGAGCCTTTCGTTCTAACACTAAAGCTGTCCCGGACAACAGAAGAGGCAACGGATTTCCATGACGACGCCCCAAATTCTTTTGGAAGCCTGCACAGTTAGAGAAATCAAAAAGTGGGGGAGGGAGGGGGAGGGAGGGGGGGTTCCCCATGCCCATCCAGGGGAGAATGTTTCAGGCGCTGGGCAGATACACCCAGGACAGGGCGCCAATCTATCACCTGGCACACACTCACTCACTATATGGGGCAATTTGGAGAATTCAATTCACCTTGCCATCCATGTTTTTGGACTGTGGGAGGAAACCGGAGAACCCACACGGGGACACGGGAAGACTAGGGTCGTGGGCGGGGGGGTGGGGGTGGGGGTTCCCTATGCCCATCCAGGGAGAACATTTTGGGCGCTGGGCAGATACACCCAGGACAGGCCACCAATCTATCACCTGGCACACACTCACTCATTCACTCACTATATGGGGCAATTTGGAGAATTCAATTCACCTTGCCATCCATGTTTTTGGACTGTGGGAGGAACCCGGAGGAAACCCACACGGGGAGACTAGGGTCGTGGGGGGTTCCCTATGCCCATCCAGGGAGAACATTTTGGGCGCTGGGCAGATACACCCAGGACAGGACACCAATCTATCACTGAACAAACACTCACTCACGCAGATATATTCTATATGGGGCAATTTGGAGAATTGAATTGACCTTGATCCATGTTTTTGGACTGTGGGAGGAAACCGGAGAACCCGGAGGAGAGAACACGGGGACACGGGGAGAACATGCAACCTCCACCCCGATTGGGATTCGAACCTGGATTCCCAGTGCTGAGAGGAGAACATGTTAAGCCACAGGAAACGCATTCATCCATCCATTATCTTCCTATTAGGGGCGGGGGGGGGGGTTCCTCATGCCCATCTAGGGAGAACGTTTCAGGTGCTGGGCAGATACACCCAGGACACACACAAACACCCTATATGGGGCAATTTGGAGCATTCGATTCACCTTGAATCCATGTCTTTTTGGACTGTGGGAGGAAAGCGGAGAACCCGGAGGAAGCCCAGGCGGACACGGGGAGGACATGGAGACTCCACCCAGATTGGGATTCGACTTTCGATCGCCACGCTGCCACCACGCTGCCACCACGCTGCCACCACACTGCCACCACACTGCCACCACGCTGCCACCACACTGCCATCACGCTGCCACCACGCTGCCACCACACTGCCATCACGCTGCCACCACACTGCCACCACGCTGCCACCACACTGCCACCACGCTGCCACCACGTTGCCACCACACTGCCACCACGCTGCCACCACGCTGCCACCACACTGCCACCACGCTGCCACCACGCTGCCACCACACTGCCACCACGCTGCCACCACGCTGCCACCACACTGCCACCACGCTGCCACCACGCTGCCACCACACTGCCACCACACTGCCACCACGCTGCCACCACACTGCCACCACGCTGCCACCACACCGCCACCACGCCGCCACCACACGCTGCCACCACGCTGCCACCACGCTGCCACCACACTGCCACCACGCTGCCACCACGCTGCCACCACGCTGCCAACACACTGCCACCACGCTGCCACCACGCACTGCCACCACGCACTGCCACCACGCTGCCACCACGCTGCCACCACGCTGCCACCACGCTGCCACCACGCTGCCACTTCCAGACGTGGCGTGAACAGCAAACGTAGAGAGCTGTAAATAAACGGCGGTTCTAACCCTGGTGTTCTGAGCGTATCTGTAATACGGGATGTCAAACGTGATGTCCAGCGACAGCATGATGATGAAGATCCCGGCACCGATGGCGCTGAAGACGTTCATTGCCAGAGCGCCTTTGATCTACAGAAAGAAAACAAAATTATAAATTTATAATGACGCGTCCGTGCTCAGCCTCCGGGGGGCGCATGTTCTCAGAGGCGTCCACGTACCAAACACAGGTCACGCTTGTTGCTGGCGCCAACGGTCAGAGAGCCGGAGATGATGTACTGCGAGTGAGGGACGAGGACGAGCAGGGTTAGAACCGCAGGCCGGACGAAGGTTCTTTAAAGTGCAAAAATCAAGAGAACTCACAAACAGAGAGCCCCAGGCGAAGACGCCGGAGAACGTGACGATGGACGGGTTTGCGGCTGCCAGCGCGATGCCCGTCAGGAAGCTCAGCAGGCCAATGATGATTTGGATGGTCTGTTAAAAAAAAATAATTAATTAATTAATTAATTAATTAATTAGAGGAGGACGGCACGGTGGATTAGTGGTTTGGCATGTTCTCCTCTCAGCGCTAGGGATTCCCGGTTCGAATCCCCATCTGGGTGTAGTTTCCATGTTCTCCCCGTGTCCGCGTGGGTTTCCACCGGGTTCTCCGGTTTCCTCCCACAGTCCAAAAACATGGATCAAGTTCAATTGAGTTCTCCAAATTGCCCCATATAGAGTGTGTGTGTGAGTGAGTGAGTGTGTGCCCAGCGATAGATTGCCCCCCTGTCCTGGGTCTATCTGTCCAGCGCCCGAGACGTTCTCCCCTGGATGGGCATGGGGAACCCCACCGCGACCCTAACAGAGGATAAAGCGGGAGATAATGAATGAATAAATTAATAAGAGGGCGACTTAGTGACTTAGTGGTTTAGCATGTTCTCTGCGTGGGTTTCCTCTGGGTTCTCCAGGTTTCCTCCCACAGTCCAAAAACATGGACCCAAGTTGAATTGGCTGCTCTTAATTGCCCCTATAAACAGCATGGTGGTGTGGTGTTTGGCATGTTCTCTTCATAGCGCTGGGGATTCCCGGTTCGAATCCCAATCTGGGTGGAGTTTCCATGTTCTCCCCGTGTCCGCGTGGGTTTTCTCCGGGTTCTCCAGGTTTCCTCCCAAAGTCCAAAAACATGGATCAAGTTCAATTGAATTCTCCAAATTGCCCCATATAGAGTGTGTGTGTGAGTGAGTGTGTGCCCAGTGATAGATTGCCCCCCTATCCTGGGTGTATCTGCCCCAGCGCCCGAAACGTTCTCCCCTGGATGCCCTAGTAGAAGATAAAGCGGAAGATAATGGATGGATGGATGGAAAATAAATAAATTAATTAATTATGTACTGGACGTCCTGGACATGTCTCCATGTCTTTAGTTCCTTGGGAAGAACATGCAAATTCCACACAGTGAGGGACTTTGCGTTCTGGGTGTGGAACCCAGTGACAATGTCATCTGATGCAAATCAACAGAAAGTCCGGAGTGACGCCACAATGGCGGTTGAGTCAGGACGTTTCACAAGGCCGCGCCAACGGCACGCTGCAATCCGTTAAGGACAAAGACAGACACGCCCGTCTCAAAAACAGGGTCACGGGTCAGCTGATCATCTGATCTAACAGAACCCGGGGTCTTTAAACCACACGTTCTGTGGATTTAAGCTTTTTTAGGTTTGGTACCAATGAGGGCGCAGTGGTGGCACAGAGGTTAGAACCTCCACCTTACAGCCAGAGAGGTCGCGGGTTCGACCGCCGGTCAGTAGAGTAATTAGGATTTAGATGGTCTGTATTAAATTAACAAAAAAAAAAAAAAAAAAAAAAAAAAAAACATGCGCTATATAGGGGCAATTTAGAGCAGCCAATTCACCTTGAATTTTTTCGATGGTGGGAGGAAACTGGAGAAAGGAGAGGGCAGATACACCCAGAACAGGGCACCAATCCATCGATGGGTACACTCACTCACTCACACAGACTATATAGGGGCAATTAAGTGCAGGCAATTCAACTTGAATTCATTCATTCATTCATTCATTATCTCCCGCTTTATCCTCTATTAGGGTCGCGGTGGGGTTCCCCATGCCCATCCAGGGGAGAACGTCTCGGGCGCTGGGCAGATACACCCAGGACAGGGGGGCAATCTGTCACTGAACTCACTCACACAGACACATAAACTATGTAGGGGCAATTTTAGAGCGGCCAATTCACCTTAAATTCATGTTTTTGGACTGTGGAAGGAAACAGGAGAACCCGTAGGAAACCCACATGGATAAGAGGAGAACATGCAATCTCCACCCAGATCGGGATTCAAACCTGAATCCTCAGCACTGAGAGGAGAACATGCTAAACCACAGGAAACACATTATCATTATCTTCATTATCTTCCACTTTATCGTCTACTAGGGCTGTGGGGGGGGGGGGGGGGGTTCCCCATGCCCATCCAGGGGAGAACGTTTCGGGCGCTGGGCAGATACACCCAGGACAGGGGGGCAATCTGTCACTGAACTCACTCACACAGACACATAAACTATGTAGGGGCAATTTTAGAGCGGCCAATTCACCTTAAATTCATGTTTTTGGACTGTGGGAGGAAAGAGGAGCGGGCATGGAAACTGCACCCAGATCGGGATTGGAACCTGAATCCCCAGTTCTGAGAGGAGAACATGCCAACCACTAAGCCACCATGCTGCCCATAGGGGCAATTTAGAGCAGCCAATTCAAACTGGAATCCATGTTTTTGGACTGTGGGCGGAACCCGTGGGCGGAACCCGTGGGCGGAACCCGTGGGCGGTAACCGCCGCTGACGCTCGACGCATGATGGCCTCGCTCGGGGAGATGGGACGCGGAACTCAGATGTTTTGGATAACGTTCTCAGGGCATGTCTGGGCATTGACCTCATACCGGTTCCCCCGTGATCCGTGGAAGGTTCCAGCTTCGGGGGGGGGGGGAACGTGTTTTCGGCGGACGCTGGCGCAGACGATCGCTCGTGACCGAAAAAGTGTTGCAATTTATTTTCTTTCACGTCCTTAAAAAAAAAACCACAGAACGTCAAGATGGTTTAGAGTCTAGAACGCTCTGGAAGGTTCCGGGTTCCATCCATCATCTCCCGCTTTATCCTCTACTAGGATCACGGGGGTGGGGGGGGGGCGTCTCGGGCGCTGGGCAGACTCACTCACACATACACACTCTATATGGGGCAATTTTGGAGAACTCAATTGACCTTGATCCATGTTCTCCTCTCGGCACTAGTGATTCCCGGTTCGAATCCCAATCTGGGTGGAGTTTGCATGTTCTCCCCGTGTCCGTGTGGGTTTCCTCCGGGTTCTCCAGGTTTCTTCCCACAGTCCAAAAACATGGACTCAAGTTGAATTGGCTGCTCTTAATTGCCCCTATAAGCAACATGGTGGATTAGTGGTTTGGCATGTTCTCCTCTCAGCGCTGGGGATTCCCGGTTCGAATCCCAATCTGGGTGGAGTTTGCATGTTCTCCCCGTGTCCGCGTGGGTTTCCTCCGGGTTCTTCCCACAGTCCAAAAACATGGACTCAAGTTGAATTTGCTGCTCGTAATTGCCCCTATAAGCAACATGGTGGCTTAGTGGTTTGGCATGTTCTCCTCTCAGCGCTGGGGATTTCCCGTCTCAGTTTGCGCTCCCTTGGGGGATTCCCAGTTCGAATCCCAATCTGGGTGGAGTTTTTGCATGTTCTCCTCTCAGCCCCGTGTCCCACAAATTGTGGTGATTCCTCCGGTCCGTGTTCTCCAGGTTCTCCGAAAGTGTTTGTCCCCACAGTCCAAAAACATGGATTCAAGGTCAATTGAGTTCTCCAAATTGCCCCATATAGAGCGTGTTTATAGTGAGTGAGTGTGTGCACAGCAATAGATTGTCGCTCTGTTCTGGGTGTATCTGCCCAGCGCCTGAAACGTTCTCCACTGGATATGCATGGGGAACCCCCCCCCCCCCCCCCCCCCGCGACTCCAATATAACATTAAGTGTACCATAATGGATGAATGGGACGCATCCAATTTGGTGGAAACAGTTTCCCGGTTCGGAGTATGTCCGCAGCGAGTACTCGACGGGCCACGTTCCGCATGATTAAACTAAAATGCAGACAGAACCCGCTCTAGAACCCACTCTAGAACCCACTCTGAGCCCACTCCAGAGAGTAAACTCACTCCCGTCGGACTCCTATCTCTACAGGTGTGTGACGGTGTGACGTGTGCTGACGGGGTACTCACTCCCAAGGCTTTGGGTTCTCCCTTTAGGAACTTGGCCAGCGGGTCAGGGGTGGAGCTCTGCTCGGTCGTACTTGGCAGAGATGAGGGGGAGAACACTTGCGTCACGATGGTGTAACCGTTTCCCGTGCTTGTGAGCGGCCCGGCGGAGCTTGCCATCTTCCAGCGCGTGGGTTTCCTTCCTCTGCAAAAAACACAGTCAGGGTTCCGATCCGTCCCACGGGGAACGCCGCAAGAACACTCTGTCAGGAACTAATTATTCACATGAAACCCGAGACAGGAGGAGAACCCAAAACATTCAGAGTGTGTCCAACGTTCTACCTGCTGTTAGGGACTTTACCTGTTCTGAAGTTCTTCGGTTCTTGTTTCCTTCTGCTCCTCACGCCGCACCGTCCTCTAATCGCAGAACCCAGTGGACTGGATGTTGACTCACAGTGTTGTTTTCGTTTTAGCTCTCTCTCTCTCACACACACACACACACACACACACACACACACACACACGCCCACAAACCCCTGAGGTCCCACTTGAGAGGCGGTACTTTCAGAGAAGTGGGAGGGTGTGTTGACGAGAGACAGAACATCAGAGGTGGAGCACAGATTTGTTCTGTCTTTATTAAACATAGGAATTCAAACACCTACAATAAATATTCCTAAATCGACCACCTGAATCTGAAGAAGAGTCCATAGTGTTGGTGGTGCAGTTCACATCAACCACCTGAATCTGAAGAAGAGTTCATAGTGTTGGTGGTGCAGTTCACATCGACCGCCTGAATCTGAAGAAGAGTTCATAGTGTTGGTGGTGCAGTTCACATCGACCACCAGAATCTGAAGAAGAGTTCACATTGTTGGTGGTGCAGTTCACATCGACCACCAGAATCTGAAGAAGAGTTCACATTGTTGGTGGTGCAGTTCACATCGACCACCTGAATCTGAAGAAGAGTTCACATTGTTGGTGGTGCAGTTCACATCGACCACCTGAATCTGAAGAGTCCATAGTGTTGGTGGTGCAGTTCACATCGACCACCTGAATCTGAAGAAGAGTTCATAGTGTTGGTGGTGCAGTTCACATCGACCACCTGAATCTGAAGAGAGTTCATAGTGTTGGTGGTGCAGTTCACATCGACCACCTGAATCTGAAGAAGAGTTCATAGTGTTGGTGGTGCAGTTCACATCGACCACCTGAATCTGAAGAAGAGTCCATAGTGTTGGTGGTGCAGTTCACATCGACCACCTGAATCTGAAGAAGAGTTCATAGTGTTGGTGGTGCAGTTCACATCGACCACCTGAATCTGAAGAGTCCATAGTGTTGGTGGTGCAGTTCACATCGACCACCTGAATCTGAAGAAGAGTTCATAGTGTTGGTGGAGCAGTTCACATCGACCACCTGAATCTGAAGAAGAGTTCATAGTGTTGGTGGTGCAGTTCACATCGACCACCTGAATCTGAAGAAGAGTTCATTGTGTTGGTGGTGCAGTTCACATCGACCACCTGAATCAGAACAGTCCATAGTGTTGGTGGTGCAGTTCACATCGACCACCTGAATCTGAAGAAGAGTTCATAGTGTTGGTGGTGCAGTTCACATCGACCACCTGAATCTGAAGAAGAGTTCATAGTGTTGGTGGTGCAGTTCACATCGACCACCTGAATCTGAAGAGTTCATAGTGTTGGTGGTGTAGTTCACATCGACCACCTGAATCTGAAGAGTTCATAGTGTTGGTGGTGTAGTTCACATCGACCACCTGAATCTGAAGAAGAGTTCACATTGTTGGTGGTGTAGTTTAGATTTTGCCCCCACACCCCCCAACCCCTCCGGACTCTGTTCCGGTCTCTGTTCCAATTCGATCCCAATTGGATGTGGGAGGAAACCGCAGAACCCGGAGGAACCCCACGCAGACACGGGGAGAACATGCAAACTCCACCCAGATCGGGTGCGAACCCAGAATCCCGATAACATGGAGAACATGCCAATCACTAAGCCAACATGCTTTAAAAAAAACTGAATTATGTTATTATATTTGACGATGACGTCATCCCGTCCTGGCGCTCTCGGCTCAGAGCTGCAGGGAATTTAGTGAGCCATGGGGTGGCGCTGTTTCATTCTGTAACCCACCCGACATTCTGTAATCCGTACAGAGTCTTTATAGAACATCGAGTTCGGGGAGAAAACAAAAAAACAAAAAACAAAAACAAAAAAAAAAAAACAAAGGGACGTTCCGCTCGACATTTAGCGTTCTCATTTGCAGTAGTGAGTTTGGTAGGTTCTCCAGCGTTCCGTGATGAAGGGCTTCAGACTGTTTCAGTGTAGGGTGGAGGGAGGTCTGGAGGGAGGATGCTGACGGCGGTGACTTCGACTGAATACGTTAACTGTAAGAAAAAGAAAAAAAAAAGCAAAATATTTTTAAAAATACACACACAACACACACACACACACACACACGCAGGACAGGGGGGCAATCTATCACTGGGCACACACTCGCTCACACAGACACACACTCTATATGGGGCAATTTGGAGAATTCATTTGACCGTGAGCCATGTTTTTGGACTGTGGCAGGAAACCGGACAACCCGGAGGGAAGCCCACGCGGACACGGGGAGAACATGCCAACTCCACCCAGATGGGGATTCGAACCGGGAATCCCCAGCGCTGAGAGGAGAACATGCTAAACCACTTTGGATTTTGAAGATCCAGCATTCAGTCGTGAATTTTGGATATCCGTCCGTTTCCAAGGCTCGGTGTGAGTGAGTGTATGTACAGCGATAGATTGGCGCCCTCTTCTGGTGAGTGTGTGCACAGCGATGGATCGGTGTATCTGCCCAGCACCCGAAAAGTTCTCCCCTGAAGGGGCATGGGAAACCCCTCCCCCACCCCCATGGATGGATGGATGGATCTTAGAGAACAGAAGAGGATCCACTGTGTTGTTCTCCAAAACCAAAACACAGAACCCCCGACACTCCGGTTAATTATCTGTTGATGATGGTGGCTTAGTGGTTTAGCAGGTTCTCCTCTCAGCGCTAGGGATTCCCGGTTCGAATCCCCATCTGGGTGGAGTTTCCATGTTCGCCCCGTGTCTGTGTGGGTTTCCTCTGGGTTCTCCGGTTTCCTCCCACAGTCCAAAAACATGGATCACGTCAATTGAATTCTCAAAATTGCCCCATATAGAGTGTGTCTGTGTGAGTGAGTGTGTGCCCAGCGATGGATTGGCGCCCTGTCCTGGGTCTATCTGCCCAGCGCCCAAGATGTTCTCCCCTGGATGGGCATGGGGAACCCCCCCCCCCCCCATGGATGGATGGATCTTAGAGAACAGAAGAGGATCCACTGTGTTGTCCTCCAAAACCAAAACACAGAACCCCCGACACTCCGGTTAATTATCTGTTGATGATGATGAGGAGGCGGCACGGTGGCTTAGTGGTTTAGCATGTTCTCCTCTCAGCGCTAGGGATTCCCGGTTCGAATCCCCATCTGGGTGGAGTTTCCATGTTCTCCCCGTGTCCGCGTGGGTTTCCTCCGGGTTCTCCGGTTTCCTCCCACAGTCCAAAAACATGGATCAAGTCAACTGAATTCTCCAAATTGCCCCATATAGAGTGTGTGTGTGTGAGTGAGTGTGTGCCCAGCGATGGATTGGCGCCCTGTCCTGGGTCTGTCTGCCCAGCGCCCGAGACGTTCTACCCTGGATGGGCATGGGGAACCCCCCCCACGACCCTAATAGAGGATAAAGCGGGAGATAATGAATGAATGAATGAATGATGAGGATGAAGATGAGGATGAGGATGATTACCTCTGGTGGAGTGTGTGCGATGCAGGCGAACTCAGCGACGCAGACGGAGACGCAGAACTGAAGAATGTAGAGGGTTATCAGAACGTAGGTGTTGCTTTGCGATGTCTCCTGTAACATAACGATCAGAAACTTAACGAATTAATGAATTATTAACACACTGCATGATCAAAAGCACTGGGATAGGCCCTGTAATCATTACACTCAAGGGCCTCGTTCAGTCCCAATTATCCAAACTGCCGGGATAGGTCTTGGACTCCATCTGTAGCGATGGGACCCACACGTCTGCCTCGCGGCGCTGGGGATCCGGGTTCGGAACGTTCCACGGATCGCACGTTCTCCCCGCGTCCGTGTGGGCTTCCTGCGGGTTCTCCGGTTCCCTCCCACGATTACAAGGTGAATTCATTTATTCAGCCATCCATCATGAGAACTAGAATTACCTACTTGCGGGGGGGGTAAGGGGGGTTGGGGTGGGGGTGGGGGTTCTCCATGCACTGGGTGGATACACCCAGGAGAGGGCGCCAATCGCTAAGCACACACACACACACAGACTCTATAGGGGCAATTTAGAGCATTCGATCGACCATGATCCATGTTTGTGGACTGTGGGCGGAAACCGGAGAACCCGGAGGAAACCCACGCGGACATGGGAGAGGAACGTGGGAACTCCACCCAGATTGGGATTCGAACCTGGATCCCCAGCGCTGAGAGGAGAACATGCCAAACCACTGATCGAATTGGCTGTTCTAAATTGCCCATATATTGTGTGTGTGTGTGTGAGGGAGTGTGTGCCAAGTGATGGATTGGAGCCCTGTCCTGGGTGTATCTGCCCCCCCGCCCCCCCCCCCCACCCCCCCCCCCCCCCCCAGAGAGCGACTTAAAATTCGTACCAGACAGATCATAATCAGGAGGCCCAAGGCGAGCACGGCGACGATGCTGCTGCAGATGTTCATGGCCAGCGCCGTCCTCACCTTCGGGGACACAGCCGACGATCGATACGTCGCGTGGTCGTGAGCGTGCCGCAGGTCATCAGAACGGAAGAACGCGCTTTAATGCGGTCCACCCAGCCGTCCAGCACGTCCCGGAACCCTCCGCAGCCACATGACATCATCAGCCTCAACGCGGGGCATTCAGATCTCTATATGCAAATTAATTAAAGGTTTTAAGACTGTAGATCATTTTGAGGTTTTTGGTCAGCGCCGCGGATTCCCGGTTCGAATCCCGATCTGGGTGGCGTTCCCATGTTCTCCCCGTGTCCGCGTGAGTCTCCTCCGGGTTTCGCCGGTCTCCTCCCACAGTCCAAAGACATGGATTCAAGGCAAATTGAGTGCTCTAAATTGCCCCTGTATTGTGAATGTGTATGTGTCCCTAGTCATAGATCGGCGCCCTGTCCGGGGTGCATCAGCCCAGCATCCAAAACGTTCTACCCTGGAAGTGCATGGGGAACCCCCACCCCCCACCCCCACCCACGACTCTCTTATAAGGATAAAGCATAAGATAATGGATGGATGTTCATACCATAGGGCGGCACGGTGGCTTAGTGTTTAGCAGGTTCTCCTCTCAGCGCTAAGGATTCCCGGTTAGAATCCCAATCTGGGTGGAGTTTGCATGTTCTCCCCGTGTCCGCGTGGGTCTCCTCCGGGTTCTCCGGTTTCCTCCCACAGTCCAAATACATGGATCAAGGTCCATTGAATTCTCCAAATTGCCCCATATAGAGTTTTGTGTGTGAGTGAGTGTGTGTCCAGAGATGGATGGGTGTATCTGCCCAGCGCCAGAAACATTCTCCCCTGGATGGACATGGGGAACCCCCCCCCCCACACACACGACCCTGGTAGAGGGTACAGAATTAGGTAATGGATGGATGCTCATACCATATAAGGGGTTAGTTTGGATTCCACTGCGACCGTCACGGCGCCGGAGAAGATGAACTGCGAAGGAGAAGAAGCTCCGAACGTTAGCTCCGCGGTCCACAAACAAGGAGAACGTCACGAGAGAGAGACTCCGAACTTACAAACACAGGAGCCCATAATATCAGCCCCTCGACCACCTGAGCGCTCCCGATGACGTACGTGATCCCGAGCATCACGAAGGTCACCACGCCAACCATTATCTGAACAGTCTGTCGAGGGAAGTGGAACGCGGGTTAGTGACAATGTTCCGTTGGTTTAGTAAGTTATGAACAAACAATTCAAACTCGTTTCACCCCCAGAGCTTTAGGCTGGACCGTCAGAAAGACCTTCAGGGACGGGGGTCCAACACTGCTGTGGGTGTCGTGATCCTCCACCATGCTTACAGTTCCACCTGCGGGAAAGGACTTGCATCATAGATGAACGGGGTAGTTCAACAATTAGTTAGAATTAGTCTGAGTTATTCAGCAGTATTTACTTCGGAGTCAATTACAAACGAGTCTAAGTTAAGTCTGAATTAGTCATCTTTACTTCGTCATCTGAATTAGTCTGAATTATAAATCAGTCCGAATGAGAAAGTTAGTCTGAATTATAAATGAGTCTGAATTGGTCGGAGTTGTAAATGAGTCTGAATTAGCCATACTTGCTTTGTCATTTGAATTAGTCGGAATTAATCCAAATGAGTCTGAATTACAAACGAGTCTTAGATGAGTCCGAATTAGTCGTATTTACTTCGTCATTTGAATTAGTCTGAATTATAAATGAGTCCGAGTTAGCCTGATTTATCCGTATTTACTTCGGGCTCTGAATTATAAATGAGTCTGAATTAGTCTGAGTTAGCCTGGTTCAGCCGTATTTACTTCGGCATCTGAATGAGTCTGAATTAGTTTGAGATTAGACTGGTTCAGCCGTATTTACTTTGGCGCCTGAATGAGTCTGAATTATAAATGAGTCTGAATTAGTCCGAGTTAGCCTGGTTCAGCCGTATTTACTTCGGCGCCTGAATGAGTCTGAATTATTAATGAGTCTGAATTAGTTTAAGTTAGCCTGATTCAGCCGTATTTACTTCAGCAACTGAATGAGTCTGAATTAGTTTGAGTTAGCCTGATTCAGCCATATTTACTTCGGCGTCTGAATGAGTCTGAATTAATGAGTCTGAATTAGTTTAAGTTAGCCTGGTTCAGCCGTATTTACTTTCGGCGTCTGAATTGGTCGTACTTACTTGGCTGAAGTCGTGGTTCGAAGCTCTTCGTATGTCTTGGCCGTCTTTGCAGATCGACTCTGGATGTCGGTCTGTTCTCTTCGATACCCGCACGGTCACCTGCTTCTGTTCAAAACAAAAAAACCACACCTATTCGCAGGAGCTGAGATTTATTTCTGGTGCATTTTCAAACGTATTGAGAGTGGAACGTCATCTTGGTGAGCTATGAGGATGTTGACGCGCAGCATCAGGGCTCATTAGGGATCGAACCTGTTGGCAGAAGTCGCCGTGTCGTTGTGACCTAATAATGCCGAATGACGAGGCGTGACTCAATTAATTAGCGCTGAGGGCAGAGGTGCGTGCTGCAGAGTGCAGATTTAATAAGAGGCTGCGTTTTTAAACAAAAGCGAAAGAGGTATTTAGATTCCTTACATAAAACAACTTCTGTATAAATTCATTCATTCATTCATTATCTCCCGCTCCATCCTCCACTAGGGTCGCGGTGGGGTTCCTCATGCCCATCCAGGGGAGAACGTCCAGGGCGCCGGGCAGATACACCCAGGACAGGGCGCCAATACGTCGCTGGGCATTCTGCATAAATTGTTCTGCAAAAAAAAAAAAAATGCAAAGCGTAATGCAGCTGAAGGTTTAAAGGAAGTCTCTCGGGTTGAGAGGAACCTGCCGACCCGGTTTGGATCCTGCAGTGAAATATGCATAAATGTTCCGAGGGCATTCTCATGATTTGTGTGTATAACGTGTGAAGGAATGTCAACGATCAAAGGATTAGGTTTTTACGTTCCGCTTCATTAAGAATGTTTACTACATGTTTAGGGTGTCACTCAGAGCGGAACTGGGCTTAGATTTAGACATTTCGACCCACTCGCGACAACACTCCCTCAATGACTGGCTCAAATTCTTACTTGTTTTGGGCCTGAATTAGAGCGAGAGTTGGTTTTTGGCATGTTTTAGATCAAGACTCGTTTTAGAATTAGTTTAGAGCGTAAATCGGTTCAGGCCTGGTTTGTAGCAATAATCAGTTTAGGTCTGGCTTTGAGAAATACTCAGTTTAGAGCAATACTTGGTTTAAGCCTGGTTTAAAGAAATATTTAGTTTAAGCCTGGTTTGGAGAATTAGTCCATGTAGGAAGGTTTAGAGAAATACTTGGTTCGGTTGCTGGGCAGATACACCCAGGACGGGGCACCAATCCATCGCTGGGCACACACTCACTCACACAAACACACACACACACACACACACTATAGGGGTCAATTTGGAGAATTCAATTGACCTTGATCCATGTTTTTGGACTGTGGGAGGAAACCGGAGAACCCGGAGGAAACCCACGCGGACACGGGGAGAACATGGAAACTCCACCCAGATTGGGATTCGAACCGGGAATCCCTAGTGCCGAGAGGAGAACATGCTAAACCACTATGCCACCGTGCCCCCCCCCCTCCCCTAAAAAATACAAAAAAATATAAATAAAAAAAAATATATATATATATATATATTCATCAAAGCATCGGCTTTATAATTCTAAAACTTCAGATAACTTAAGGTACCACTTAATGTAGATGCACACAACACACACACACACACACGCGTCTTTGGGTGGAGGTTCCACTGAACTGTGATCTATTATACAATCTGTTATTCATGCGAATGGCATCTACTGATTGTAGGCGTCTGATCAGACTGCAGATGGGACACACGGCACTCGTTGGCATTGTCAGCAGGTCCACCTCTCAGCCCTGGGGATCCAGGTTCGAATCCCGATCTGGCTGGAGTTTGCATGTTCTCCCCGTGTCTCCGTGGGTTTTCCTCCTGGTGCGCCCGGTTTCCTCCCAGAGTTCCTCCCATCTGCCCATCGTTAGATTGGTGTGTTTGTGTGTAAGTTTGTGTTTCGTGTATTGTGTGTTTGTGTATGTGTATATGTGTGTTTGTGTATGTGTATATGTGTGTGTACTAGTGTGTGTGTTGTGCTGATGTGACTGAATGAAACACAGCTGTGCTGCTGGAGGTTTGAACATCTCAGTTCTCAGCTGATCATCTAACTCTAAACTCATCAGCCACATCAATGAGAACCTCATTAAGAGGAACAGATTAGGACCTGAACATGGTTGCCTCAAGAACGAAGGATTTTTAAAAAGTGTTCAACCTGAGGTTGGAGGAGTTAAGTGTTCCTGAGTTTAGAGAAGTTAAGTGTTCCTGAGGTTGGAGGAGTTAAGTGTTCCCCTGAAGTTGGAGGAGTTAAAGTGTTCCTGAGGTTGGAAGAGTTAAGTGTTCCCCAGAGGTTGGAGGAGTTAAAGTGTTCCTGAGGTTGGAGGAGTTAAGTGTTCCCCAGAGGTTGGAGACGTTAAGTGTTCCCCTGAGGTGTTGGAGGAGTTAAAGTGTTATTGAGGTTGGAGGAGTTAAAGTGTTATTGAGGTTGGAGGAGTTAAGTGTTCCCTTTGATTTTAGAGAAGTTAAGTGCTCCCCTGAGGTTGGAGGAGTTAAGTGTTCCCCTGAGGTTGGAGGAGTTAAAGTGCTCCCCTGAGGTTGGAGGAGTTAAAGTGCTCCCCTGAGGTTGGAGGAGTTAAGTGTTCCTGAGGTTGGAGAAGTTAAAGTGCTCCCCTGAGGTTGGAGGAGTTAAGTGTTCCTGAGGTTGGAGAAGTTAAAGTGCTCCCCTGAGGTTGGAGGAGTTAAGTGTTCCCCTGAGGTTGGAGAAGTTAAGTGTTCCTGAGGTTGGAGGAGTTAAAGTTTTCCTGATGTTGGAGGAGTTAAAGTGTTATTGAGGTTGGAGGAGTTAAAGTGTTATTGAGGTTGGAGGAGTTAAGTGTTCCCTTTGATTTTAGAGAAGTTAAGTGCTCCCCTGAGGTTGGAGGAGTTAAGTGTTCCCCTGAGGTTGGAGGAGTTAAGTGTTCCTGAGGTTGGAGAAGTTAAAGTGCTCCCCTGAGGTTGGAGGAGTTAAGTGTTCCTGAGGTTGGAGAAGTTAAAGTGCTCCCCTGAGGTTGGAGGAGTTAAGTGTTCCTGAGGTTGGAGAAGTTAAAGTGCTCCCCTGAGGTTGGAGGAGTTAAGTGTTCCCCTGAGGTTGGAGAAGTTAAGTGTTCCTGAGGTTGGAGGAGTTAAAGTTTTCCTGATGTTGGAGGAGTTAAAGTGTTCCTGAGGTTGGAGGAGTTAAGTGTTCCCCAGAGGTTGGAGAAGTTAAGTGTTCCCCTGAGGTGTTGGAGGAGTTAAAGTGTTATTGAGGTTGGAGGAGTTAAAGTGTTATTGAGGTTGGAGGAGTTAAAGTGTTATTGAGGTTGGAGGAGTTAAGTGTTCCCCTGAGGTTGGAGGAGTTAAGTGTTCCCCTGAGGTTGGAGGAGTTAAGTGTTCCCCTGAGGTTGGAGGAGTTAAAGTGCTCCCCTGAGGTTGGAGGAGTTAAGTGTTCCTGAGGTTGGAGAAGTTAAAGTGCTCCCCTGAGGTTGGAGGAGTTAAGTGTTCCTGAGGTTGGAGAAGTTAAAGTGCTCCCCTGAGGTTGGAGGAGTTAAGTGTTCCTGAGGTTGGAGAAGTTAAAGTGCTCCCCTGAGGTTGGAGGAGTTAAGTGTTCCTGAGGTTGGAGGAGTTAAAGTTTTCCTGATGTTGGAGGAGTTAAAGTGTTATTGAGGTTGGAGGAGTTAAGTGCTCCCCTGAGGTTGGAGGAGTTAAGTGTTCCCCAGAGGTTGGAGAAGTTAAGTGTTCCCCTGAGGTGTTGGAGGAGTTAAAGTGTTATTGAGGTTGGAGGAGTTAAGTGTTATTGAGGTTGGAGGAGTTAAAGTGTTTATTGAGGTTGGAGGAGTTAAGTGTATCTCCCTGAGGTTGGAGGAGTTAAGTGCTCCCCTGAGGTTGGAGGAGTTAAGTGCTCCCCTGAGGTTGGAGGAGTTAAAGTGCTCCCCTGAGGTTGGAGGAGTTAAGTGTTCCTGAGGTTGGAGGAGTTAAAAGTGCTCCCCTGAGGTTATCTGAAGGTTGTGAGTTCAAATCCCAGGTCCTTTAAAGTTACCTATATGAGTCCTTACCCCTTATTGCACGAGGGGGCGCTGTATAGCCAACCCTGGATTCTGACCTCTACCACGTTGTTTTGTATAAAGCGTCTGCTAATTGACCAAATAAAAATATTGTGGTTGTGTCTCGGCTGGTTGTACAATCCTGTGTTCCGTAGTCGGTTCCTCTGCGTTCTGTCTGCACGGTGCTGTGGTTCTCAGGTTTCTGTGGTGGGTGCTGGTTTGGTGATGGAGCTCAGTGTGAGACGTGAGCAGCTTGGTTGTGCAGCGGAACATTATTATGGTTTATAAACAGTGTGAAATGAAAAGAGGAGAAACGTTGACATTTTCAATGCCAATCAAATCTTTATTGAAATTCAGCAGGTGGATTCATTTAAAGCTGCGTTCCATTAAACAAAAAGAATCCCCTTTTTAATTTACCACTTGTACCAACACGAGAAAATGCAAGTCTAGCAACATTAAAGTCTTATTTAAAAAAAGGTATGTTTATATGAGGGCAAAGCGTCAATGAGCTGCAGGTTTATTACTTCAAACGATGATTAAGCTTATAAATGAAGTAAAGAATGGCTGAATATACTGTTTACAGACACGACCTCATCACCCACAGAGAGAACGAGATGATATCAGATAGAACATGAAGTTAGAACAGACGGAGATCTGAATCAAACCAAAACTGTACCGTTACGTTTAATCCCCGTGTTAAACGAGAGTCCTGGAAACACCCTGAAATGCTGACCGTACCAACCAGTGAGATCAGCCTCCAGTTTCTTAACACTCTCCCTTTTCTTAAAGGTAATGTTATTTTGTGGATCATTCATCTTTGCAAAGTAAGCATTTAATGTAAGCTGTCTGTTTTTGTCGGTACAAAGAAAAGTTGTCCAGTAGTAAACAGGAATGTTAACTCTATTGTTTAACGATTTATTTCCAGGAACCACCCCAGTTACAATATAAGCCGGTGTTCTCCTAGTTAATGAACAGTTTTTCTTAACATTGTCAAGCATTGGTGATTCCACTTGACGCTCCCATTCTCCATTACTGTATACAGTCTGTGGTGCAACGTTGGTGAAGGTGAAAGTGGAATCGGCTTGATCCTGGTTACCTGCAAACATCCTGGGGAAGACGTGACCTCTGGAGTAGTTCTGGTTGTTGTCTTTGAAGTCTGTGTTCACAGCCTGGTTTGTGATATTTGCCAACAGGGTTTCATTCCTAATAAACATCATCTCATTTATACCTTCAAACTCGGGGATATGATTTTTTTCAAGCTGTTTTAAAGTGAAAAAGAAAAAGGTTTAGTCCAAGAAAGTGAAATAAAACGACAGAAATCCATCAAATTAATTAAATGAGAGTTTAATGAAATAATTGCCCAGGACATGAAACAGCTCTGGGTCACACTGACACATTGGGAAGTCTGTTCATGTGGATTAGAACTTAATTTAAACTTTTCATGCTTGTTTTAGAACGTAAAAAAATAATATAGACAGAAAACAAACATGATGGCACGTTGGCTTCGTGGTTAGCGTGTTCTCCCACATTCCAAAAACACGGAGTCAAGGTAATTTGGCTGGTTTAAATTGCCCCATATAGAGTGTATGTGTCTGTGGTGGATTGTTGCCCTGTCTTGACACCCCCCCCCCCCCCCGTATGACCCTATGAGATAATGAGGTATGATGAGACTTTTAACACTGTCGTGTTTTATATCAGAGTAGCTGTTAACTATTTGCAGTATAAAACAATATAAATGAGACGCAGTGTTTAATCAGTCAAACGGCCAGAGTACATCTGAGTACTATGGTGATATACTAAATATTATATATACTATTACTAAATATTATATATACTATGGTACTGTACTAAATATTGATGATGTCACAATCTGATTATGGTTTATGAGTAATTTAATCCTCACATGGTGAACACCTGTAAGACTGTTGATGTTGGAATAATTTAAAATAATGATTCCTACCTGAGGTTCATTTTTCCATTCCTCATTACGTTTTGTGTCCTCGTTCCCGTAGAACCTGTAAGCTGAATAAACGGGGATCCTGAGTTCGGTGTTAAACAGGGTGGCGTACTGGAATTTATTTTTCCAGCGCTGACAAATCTTTTTATATTGAGATCCACTTAGTCTAGTTGGGATAACATATTTATTATCATCTTTGTTTCGGTAGAACATCTCAGGACACGCTTGTTTAAAAGAAGTTACAACTGCTGTCAGGGTCAGCGAGCTGAGAGCCGACAGCAGAAGCAGCGCAGCGAGAAGCTTCATCTTAATACTGAATGAAGTGATGAACTCAGAACTGAACCTGAGGCCAAGAAAAAGAAGAGACCCTTCAAATACAGAACCTGATATTTATTTAAATTAAAAATGTTTTACTAATGACATCAAATTATAAAAATGGAAAAGATTATCAGGCTTTACCTTTAATAAATTTTTCGGATTATGGATTATTAGAATTAAACAGACAACTATTAGGGTGTTTTCTTTTTGACTTCATAATTAAAATAATAGGTTTATTACGCGTTAATAATTTTATACCCAATAAATTGATTTTTTAACATCAGTTTCTGTCAAATGTAAACACTTATAAAACACAAATATTTTTTAAACCATTTGGTTAAATGGATAATTCATTCACATCCGCCTCTCAGCGCTGGGGATCCAGGTCCGAATCCTGATTCGAGTTTCCTCTGACAGTATGAGTGCTAAATATGGATTCAAGGTGAATTGGCTGCTCTAAATTGCCCCATATAGTGTCTCTGTGTATCTGAAGCATCTCTCACCCCCCCCCCCCCCACACACACACAGAAGAAACTGGTAGAGGATTTGCAGAGCTGCAGGGTATTTAAAAAAAAAAAACATGCTATCAGACAAAAAAATCTCTGGCCTTATTATTTACATTTAAATTAATTTCTTCTTGTTCCTCAGTTTGATATCAGTGAGTAAATAGGGCGTGGTAGCTCAGTGATTAGGGTGTTGGGCTATCAATCTGAAGGTTGGTGGTTCAAATCCCAGGTCCACTGAAGTTACCAGTGTGGGTCCTTGAGCAAGACCCTTAACCCTCATTGCTCCAGGGATGCTGTGATTAACCCTGTGCTCACCTTGTAAGTCGCTTTAGATAAAAGCGTCCAATAAATGACCAAAAATATAAAATATAATATATAAATATAGTAAAATTTGGAAATATTTTATATAACGGGTTTTTATGGCAGTGAGATTTAATCTGTCATTTTCCTGATAGAAATATTGGAAAATAGTGTGAATAAAAATGTTTTAGATTTTTAATTAGCTGAAAATAACTAAAGTAAAACAGGACACCGTGCTGAAGGTTAAAGTCTCCAGAGGCTGAAGAACGTCAGATAGAATGGGCTTTGTCTCCATCCAAACACAGAACACCAAACGCCTTAAAAGGTTCTTTAATTCAGTCTTTATGATCTTCTAATAATTAACTGGAACATTTAGAGATCGTTTTTGCAGAACCATAGTGCTGTATTTTTAGTTTGCATATTGTTATAAACTAAAACTTAAGTGATTTATATGTGTATAGTGTATATAAAGGTTTTCTAATCAGTCCTTAAAGCTCCCTCTTATTTTGGTGACCTGATCACAGCAGAGAACATCAGACAGAATGAGTGTAAGAATCTGAAGAAGGTTCTCACCACAGCTGGATGTTCAGGGTTCTACTGCAGCAGAAACCTGAAGACAGTGAGGGAAAGAAAGACAAGTGGACTTTTATAAGATGTTTGTCATGTCCACTTTGTCAGTTTGTCACTTTCTCGTCAGCGTTATTGAAACTGAAAACGCGTTACTGGTGTTCTAACAAAAATAAAATAAGATTATTCACACCACGTCAGTCAGCAGCGAGATGTTCTGTGTGAAAATGAAAGTGCCGTTGTTTGTTTTTATAATTAATATATTAAGACTTCTGAGAAATCACACAATCAAATGTATGTGGACACCCCTTTGATGATGAATCTTTAAGATTACTTTAAGATTATAAACTCCACAATCCACACACTGCGTACAGAAACTGCATTCACACGTCACACAATCATCATTCCATTTCTTTATCTTTCCACTTTTTAATCCTCGAATTTGAAATGTTTGCTGAAACTAGATGACGCGCAGAGACTCTGTTTTTAAATAAAAAGTAATGGTTGTGTTTTTAAAAAAGAATCTGAAAAGTCGTTTTTGAGCAGCTGACCTGCAGGTGGCGCCAGAAACCGCGTTATTGAGCTCTGTGTTTAGGATTGACTAAATTAAATTAGGGGCGGCATGGTGGTTTAGTGGTCAGCACGTTCGCCTCTCAGCGCTAGGGATTCCCGGTTCGAATCCCCATCTGGGTGGAGTTTCCATGTTCTCCCCGTGTCTGCGTGGGTTTCCTCCGGGTTCTCTGGTTTCCTCCCACAGTCCAAAAACATGGAAAAGTCAATTGAGTTCTCCAAATTGCCCCATGTAGAGTGTGTCTGTGTGAGTGAGTGTGTGCCCAGCGATAAGTTGGCGCCCTGTCCTGGGTGTGTCTGCCCAGCGCCCGAAACGTTCTCCCCTGGATGGGCATGGGGAACCCCACCACAACCCTAATAGAGCATAGAAGCGGAAGATAATGAATGAATGAATGAATGAATTAAATTAGGATTTTTTTTATTCAAAGCAATAAAATTAGCATTTTGTTAATTACGTGTTATTTTAACATTGATATTAAGTTTATTTTATAGAGTTAAATTCAGAACATTGGATGAACTTATTCTACGTTCATGATTTTAAATGTGTCTCGTCTGTTCGTGAGGATTTGAACTTTTCCTGCTTTGTTTTAGAACCAAAAAAAAACAAAACACTAAATACAGACAGAAAGCAGATGGCGCTGTGGTTTGATGGTCAGCCTGTTCTCCTCTCAGCGCTGGGGATCCAGGTTCGAGTCCCAAACTGGGTGGCGTTTCCATGTTCTCCCCGTGTCCGCGTGGGTTTCCTCCGGGTTCTCTGGTTTTCAGGTTTCTGTGGTGGGTGCTGGTTTGGTGATGGAGCTCAGTGTGAGACGTGAGCAGCTCGGTTGTGCAGCAGAACATTATTATGGGATATAAACAGTGTGAAATGAAAAGCGTTGACATTTTGACATGTAAATCAAATCTTTATTGAAATTCAGCAGGTGGATTCATTTAAAGCTGCGTTCCATTAAACAAAAAGAATCCCCTTTTTAATTTTCCACTTGTACCAAGACACGAAAACGCAACATAAGAAAACGCAGGTCTAGCATTTGTCCCCAAACACCTTAAAAGCTTTTGTATCATACAACTTCTCAAGCTCTTTGTTCAGTTGATTAACGGTCATTATCTGAGCAGGTTGTCCCATGTTTTGTTCCATCAGGTAGGCCTTTGATTTTTGTTTACCATTTTTATCTGTGCAGCAGTAAGTCGACCAGTAATGACTGGGAACCCTGATGCCCTCTTTAATGATCATTTCTTTTCTTTTTATTGGGAGCCACTGGTTGCCAGGAACTACACCAGTTACAATGTACGCTGGGGTTTTAACACTAAATGCACATTGATTTTTTATTTCTGTTTTCATCTTTTCCTCCACTTTTTTTGCCCATTGTTCATTGCTCTTTTTAGTTTGTGGTGCTACATTTGTAAAGGCGTAAGTGGAATCTGCTTGATCCTGATCCACAGAAAAAAGATTTGGATAGACATGTCCCCTGGTGTAATTTATGTTAGTATAGTCTGTGTCCACAGCCTGATGGGTGTAGGTCTTCAGCACGGTCTTATTGGTGATCCACTGCATTTCTTTGTCTCCAGTAATGATTTCAAGCTGGAGAAAAAAAAAACACCAACGACCAACTTTAAAGACTTTGACTGATTAGCTCTTGTACCGCTGCTTTCTTAAACTTTGAATACATTAATCTTAAGAAGCCTTTGAAGAAATTTGACCTTAATTAAAAGTAAATGGTGGGGGCAGGTGACATCACACACGTTTACACAGTTTATAGTCCTGCCCCTGTCATGGCAAGAAGATCCTAATCACAGATGGGCCTTTCAAGTGTGGAGTTTGCATGTTCTCCTCATATATCTGTGTTAGTTTCAAACTAGACAAATTAATGAAACATACTTCGTCGCTTTCGGTCTCGGTTTGTCTCCCGTGGTGTAAACTGAGAGTTTAAACTGTAGAGTCGGGCAACTTTCACACTATGTGACTAAAGAAGTGGCTTCAAAATTATTTAAATCTCTAAAACAACAAAAAAATTAATGAATGGGTTTCGTACTACCACAAACTGCAATTAGAGTCTCAACACTTGCATTCTTTATTTCTTTTAGACCCGTCTCTCTTTCTCATATCACAAGAGGAGCTCGTTAGAATGAAATACTGATATTTGATAACTAATCCATCTTTGAATTTAACGTAATGTTGGCAGATGAATATGTTATAATCATTCACACAGTCCCTCACCTGAGGTTCGTTCATCCAGCGGTTATCTCCTTCAGTTGGAACATCAGCAGTGAAGGTGTAAGCAGAGTAAACCGGGATCCTCAGCTTGGTGTCATACAGAGTAGCGTACATGTACCTGTTATTCAAGCACTGACAAATCTTTTTCTGTTCTCCCCATTTTGGAGGAGTGGGACGTTTTTCACCGAGGAAAAACTGAGGACATTTGCCAAAAGTAGTCACAACCTCCGTCACGACCAGAGAGCTCAGAGCCGACATCACGAGCACCAGAGCGAGGAGCTTCATCCTGATATGACGTGAAAAAACCTTAAAAAGAAATAAAGACCAGAACATGAGGAACAGCAATCCAAACAGAAGAACAGCTCTGCAGATCATTAAATGCATCAGAACATTTCTCTGAACTTACACAAACCTTTATTACAGTTAAAATTAAAGTTAAAATGCAAATAACAACTCTGTTCTTTTCAGGTCAGGTTTTAAAGAGCAGCAGCGTTTGATTTCAAAATATAATAACAAACCAAAAATCAGCGCTTCCACCTTTTAATTCAGATTTAACTCTATTTCATCCCAACAGTGCACTAGGACACGGCTATCTTGGAACAGAAAAGGGCCTTCCCCAAACTGTTCACACAGATTTAGAAGCATAGAGTTTAAATCAAACATGCAGATCCTCCTGCTATGGCAAACCTTAAGGAGAACAGGCAAAGTTAACAAGTAAAACTGCAAGTAAAAAGCTTTCTGCTAAATTACTAATTAAATTACCGCTAAAAAAAAAAAAACACAGCACCAGGAAAGAAGAAACACATGTAATAGTTTGTAGGTTTAATTATTTAAAGATGCTCTTTTCATAAAAAGACTTAAAGATGTGCAGAATTTTGTCTTTTCCTTTTACTTACCCATCAGCACCTAAAAACATCAGACAACACGACAAAGAATAAATGGAATTTAAATATAATATAAAGTAAATACAGCGTTCTGTACCACAGCTGGATGTTCTGGATCAGTAGAAGATCAAAGGATCTCAGGAGTCTGGTTGAAGTCAGTGAGCTACAGACCCACACCTGTCTTACCCTATATAAGACTCCCAAAATGTAAACACAGGTTTCCAAAGAAGTTCTATTGCATTATCTTAATCTAATTAATTTAATCTGAACGAGTTATTCATTTACAGATTAAAGGTGAAAAGAAAAGTTATTTGTTTAAAAACGATAATAAAGTTCCAGGAACATTAGGTGACTGAAAAGTGCACTACTGAACCTTTCGTAGGAAAGTCTTCAGTCAACAGTGAGGTTCCGTGTCTGTTAGCCATCCGTTGGTGAGGATTTGAACTTGATTTGAACTTTTCCTGCTTTGTTTTAGAATAAAAAACAAAACACTAAATACAGACAGAAAGCAGATGGCGCTGTGGTTTGATGGTCAGCATGTTCTCCTCTCAGCCCTGTTCTCCTCTCAGCCCTGGATCCAGGTTTGAATCCCAAACTGGGTGGCGTTTCCATGTTCTCCCCGTGTCCACGTGAGTTTCCTCCGGGTTCTCTGGTTTTCAGGTTTCTGTGGTGGGTGCTGGTTTGGTGATGGAGCTCAGTGTGAGACGTGAGCAGCTCGGTTGTGCAGCAGAACATTATTATGGGATATAAACAGTGTGAAATGAAAAGAGGAGAAACGTTGACATTTTCAATGCAAATCAAATCTTTATTGAAATTCAGCAGGTGGATTCATTTAAAGCTGCGTTCCATTAAACAAAAAGAATCCCCTTTTTAATTTTCAACTTGTACCAAGACACGAAAACACAACATAAGAAAACGCAGGTCTAGCATTTGTCTCCAAACACCTTAAAAGCTTTTGTATCATACAACTTCTCAAGCTCTTTGTTCAGTTGATTAACGGTCATTATCTGAGCAGGAACTTCTTTGTCTGTATTTTGTTCCATGAGGTAGGCATTTGATTTTTGTTTACCATTTTTATCTGTGCAGCAGTAAGTCGACCAGTAATGACTGGGAACCCTGATACCCTCTTTAATGATCATTTCTTTTCTTTTTATTGGGAGCCACTGGTTCCCAGGAACTACACCAGTTACAATGTACGCTGGGGTTTTTACACTAAATGCACATTGGTTTTTTATTTCTGTTTTCATCTTTTCCTCCACTTTTTTTGCCCATTGTTCATTGCTCTTTTTAGTTTGTGGTGCTACATTGGTAAAGGCGTAAGTGGAATCTGCTTGATCCCTATCCACAGAAAAAAGATTTGGATAGACATGTCCCCTGGTGTAAATTATGTTAGTATAGTCTGTGTCCACAGCCTGATTTTTGTAGGTCTCCAGCACGGTCTGATCGGTGATCCACTGCATTTCTTTGTCTCCAGTAATGATTTCAAGCTGGAGAAAAAAAAAAACACCAACGACCAACTTTAAAACTTTGACTGATTAGCTCTTGTACCTCTGCTTTCTTAAACTTAAAATGATGGGGGCAGGTGACATCACACACGTTGACAGAGTTTATAGTCCTGCCCCTGTCACAGCAAGAAGGTCCTAATCACAGATGGGCCTTTCAAGTGTGGAGTTTGCATGTTCTCCTCATATATCTGTGTTAGTTTACTTCAACTGTTCAAACTAGACAAATTAATGAAACACACTTCGTCGCTTTCGGTCTCGGTTTGTCTCCCGTGGTGTAAACTGAGAGTTTAAACTGTAGAGTCGGGCAACTTTCACACTATGTGACTAAAGAAGTGGCTTCAAAATTATTTAAATCTCTAAAACCAACAAAAAAATTAATGAATGGGTTTCGTCCTACCACAAACTGCAATTAGAGTCTCAACACTTTTCATTCATTCATTATCTCCCGCTTTTTCCTTTATTAGGTTCGTGGGGGGGTTCCCCATGCCCATCCAGGGGAGAACGTCTCAGGCGCTGGGCAGATACACCCAGGACAGGGCGCCAATCCATCGCTGGGCACACATTCACTCACATGGGCCAATTTTGAGAATTCAATTGACTTTATCCATGTTTTTGGACTGTGGGAGGAAACCGGAGAACCCGGAGGAAACCCACGCAGACACGGGGAGAACATGGAAACTCCACCCAGATGGGGATTCGAACCGGGAATCCCTAGCGCTGAGAGGCGTACGTGCTAAACCACTAAGCCATCGTGCCGCCATGTCTCAACACTTGCATTCTTTATTTCTTTTAGACCCGTCTCTCTTTCTCATATCACAAGAGGAGCTCGTTAGAATGAAATACTGATATTTGATAACTAATCCATCTTAGAATTAAACGTAATGTTGGCAGATGAATATGTTATAATCATTCACACAGTCCCTCACCTGAGGTTCGTTCATCCAGCGGTTGTCTCCTTCAGTTGGAACATCAGCAGTGAAGGTGTAAGCAGAGTAAACCGGGATCCTCAGCTTGGTGTCATACAGAGTAGCGTACATGTACTTGTTATTCAAGCACTGACAAATCTTATTCTGTACTCCCCATTTTGGAGGAGTGGGAGGTTGTTTACTGAGGAAAAACTGAGGACATTTGCCAAAAGTAGTCACAACCTCCGTCACGACCAGAGAGCTCAGAGCCGACATCACGAGCACCAGAGTGAGGAGCTTCATCCTGATATGACGTGAAAAAACCTTAAAAAGAAATAAAGACCAGAACATGAGGAACAGCAATCCAAACAGAAGAACTAACCGAGAGAACACGTCCTGCAGATCATTAAATACATCAGAACATTTCTCTGAACTAGTTCATCCCATCAGTGCACCAGGACACAGTTATACTGGAACAGATAAGGGCCTTCTCCAAACTGTTCAAAAAAATGAGATGCATAGAGCTGAAATGAAACATGCAGATCCTCCTGCAGTGGGGGATCGTAGGGAGAACAGCCCAAAGTTAACAAGTAAAACTGCGAGTAAAAACCTGATGGAAATATTTAAATGTACATTTTTTTTGTGCGTTCTCTTATTTTTAAGTCGCTTTGGATAAAGCTGTCCGCTAAATGTCTTAATGTCTGTGAATGTATGCGATAGCCCCAGGAAAGAAGAGGCACACGTCATAGTTTGTAGATTTAATTATTTAAAGATGCTATTTGCATAAAAAGACTTAAAGATGTGCAGATTTTTAATTATTTTTTTATTATTCCCACCCCTATATCAGCGTCATCTGTGTGTCTGTGTGTCTGGTAAAAAGTTTGCACAATTGTTTATCGTCGATGACAGCACATAAATCAATTTTAAAAATTACCAATTAATTAATTTGGTATTTTTATGGATGAATTGTCCAATATTCTACTAAATTAATTTAGGATAAAGTCATTTAACACGATACAGGGGTGTTTCAAATATATAATAATATAAAATATATATATTCATTCATTATCTCCCGCTTTTATCCTCTATTAGGGTCGCGGTGGGGTTCCCCATGCCCATCCAGGGGAGAACATCTCGGGCGCTGGGCAGATAGACCCAGGACAGGGCGCCAATCCATCGCTGGGCACACACTCACTCAGACAGACACACTCTATATGGGGCAATTTTGAGAATTCAATTGACTTGATCCATGTTTTTGGACTGTGGGAGGAAACCGGAGAACCCGGAGGAAACCCACGCAGACACGGGGAGAACATGGAAACTCCACCCAGATGGGGATTCGAAATGGGAATCCCTAGTGCTGAGAGGCGAACGTGCCAAACACTAAGCCAAGCAATATATATATATATATATATATTGCTTGTTTTTCCATCAGCACCTAATAATACCAGACAACACGACAAAGAATAAGCGTTAGGATTTAAATCTAACATAAAGTAAATATAGCGTTCCGTACCACAGCTGGATGTTCTGGATCAGGAGCTTAAAGGATCTCAGGAGTCTGGTTGAAGTCAGTGAGCTACAGACCGACACCCGTCTTTATATAAGACTCCCAAAACTCAGGTTTCCAAATTTTTACCGAAAGTGATTACAGAAACAGAGCATTCTGTTGAATTTGAATGTCGTGAGTTGAGTTGTGTCATTTGCAGATTAAAGGGAAGTTCTATTAAGAAACCGTGCAGAAGTGAAGCTGAAACATTTCTACAGCAGGTAGGTTTGATATCATTCAGACAAAATATAAATAAAAAAGTCAGTTGTTTAAAAACGAGACGATCAGTCAGAGGTCAGGTTGAAATCAGTGAGGTACAGAGTGACACCCGTCTTCATGTGAGGCTTCTGTAACGTAAATTCACTTTTAAAACATCGTGAGATGATGAATGAAGCTGTATTTTTCTAAAGAAAAATGGTGGTTTCAAGCTTTTGCATCATTATTAAACTTACTTTAATATGCCATGTATGAGGAGACAGGGCTGTGTTATTTTTCTTGACATGGTGACACAGGGTCATAGATTTGATTTCAAGGAAATTCATCGGTCTGAGACAGAATCATGATCTCGAAACATGTAGCCATGAATTAGGACACTGAGCTCTGCTTCTTGCTCATTTCATGTCACAATGTGTAATGCTTAAACGTTTCTTTAGACTTCTAAAAGTCTACATTTTGTTGTGTATTTTTATTATAAATTAATAAATCTCCATTTAAAGTGTTGTTTTTTTTTTTTTTAAATCTAAGAACCTAAGTAAGCACCTACAAAACTGTCTGTGGTGACATTTATCTTTGATCTTAAAAGAGCTTAGTGGTCAGCACGTCTGCCTCCAGGATGTGGGTGGAGTTTGCATGTTCTCCCCATGACTGCATGGATTTCCACCGGGTTCTCCGGTTTTCTCCCACAGTCCAAACACATGGATTTAAGGTAAATTGGCTGCTCTACATTGCCCCATATAGAGTGTATCTGTGTGAGTGAGTGTGTGCCCAGCAATATATTGGTGCCCTGTCTTGGGTGTGTCTGCCCAGTGCCTGAAACGTTCTCCCCTGGATGGTCACGGGAACCCCCCCCCCACCCCCAGTAGGGGATTAAGCGAAAGATAATAAATAAATAAATAAATAAATAAATAAATAAATGAATGAATGAATGATCTTAAAATTGTGAACAGAGCTAATCTCCATAAAGAACTTATTTAGTATTTAGTGATATTTAAGTTAATAAACGAATGAAAGCTTTAAGTTCAGGGGCTTGTTCATGTATGAATATATAATCCCGTTTATGACGTTCTAATGCACATAAATAATCCAGTTCTCTTTTCGTCAGGCCGTGTACATTAGTGTTGTTCTGCTGTGCTGTACAGAAAAGAGACGTAATGAAGAAATCATGACTGAAACTTATTTATTACATGAGCAGAATGACATGTTTACAGCATCGATGTTAAAGTTTAAAAAGTAGGCTTTAAAATCAGCTGAAATAAAAAAAAAAAACTCAATGCTGAAGCTGAAACACAACACCAGCTAGATTAGGCTGTGTCTCACTTCAAACACAGATCACCAAACACCTTAAATTGTTTGTTTTCTTGTTTTTTCCCAAAATAATATTTGGCAAGGTGATCATTCAGCTTTTCAACAGTAAGAGTAGAAGCTGCATAACTATTCTTTGAGAATATGAATGCCTTTGATCGCATTTGATTATTGACCTGACAGCAGTACGCCGTCCAGTATTGCTTGGGAATATTAACACCCTTTGTAATTTCGTAAGATTTAATTTTATTTTTATTTTTTCTTGTTCTTGTTATTTTGATCCATGTGTCTCCTGGAATCACCCCAGTTACAATATAAACCTCATATTTGTTATTAAATTTGCAATTTTGTAGAATTTCTTTGTGCATTGGTGTCTCCACCATATTAGCCCATCTCTGATTGTCAGGCTCTGTTTGGGGTGCTACATTTGTATAGGTGAAAGTTGAGATTGCTTGATCCCTATTATTAGCATACTGACTAGCAAAGACATGTCCTCTGGTGTAGCCGCTGCCTTTGTAGTCTTCGTCCACGGCCTGGTAGAAGAGCTGTTTCTTCATGTTGAACATTTCATCGCCAGGTAAATTGTCCAGCTGGAGTGGGAAAGGTCCCAAAGAGATCATAAGCATATAGCATTAGCAAAGTTCTGCCTGACCCGCAGAACATCATAACCATACAGTTTACCACCAAACTGAGATCAGATTCTGTCTCTTATTTATACATTAATATGAACTTTTTGTACTAGTAGTAAATGATTAACAAACACATGATGGTGAAGGTTCTCTCACCCCAGGTTCATTTTTCCATTGTGGTTGGCTTGGCCGTGGGTCATCATTAATTGTACGAAAGACATTAGCTGAATACACCGGGATCCTCATCTTAGTGTCAAATAGAGTGGCATACTGATATTTTCCCTTAAAGGACTGACAGATCATTTTATATTGATCTCCAGGCAGCACAGTGGGTGTAATAGATCGTTCCTTTTCAGAGGATTTGATGAAAAACATGGAACAGGGGTCAAAAGAATTCACAACTTTCATTGTGACCCACGGACTCTGAGCTAAAATCATGAGCGTCAGGATGAGGAGCTTCATCCTCACACAGAATGCAGTTGCTGATGAAGAGATGAAAGTTAGAAATCCACCTGAAAGCAAATAAATTATATTAAAAAGTAAATAAAATAAATTAAGAATAAACTGCAAAACCTCAATGAAGGAGGAAAAGATACTGACAATGTTTTATTCCTAAAACAACCCTGTTTCAATTCTCCAACCATAGCTTTACTTCAGTAATAAATTGCAGACGTGATTCCTGGGAAAAAATCTAAATGTTTTAGAAGATTTTATTGGTCACTACATTATACACATTATATAAAAATAAACTACATTTAAAGCTCAGTCATTTTAAGGCTTTTGTAGGTAAAGCTTTTCTAATCAGACCTTAAAGCTCCCTCTTATTTTGGTGACCTGATCGCAGCAGATAGCATCAGACAGAATGAGTGTAAGAATCTGAAGAAGGTTCTCACCACAGCTGGATGTTCAGGGTTCTACTGCAGCAGAAACCTGAGGACAGTGGAGGAAAGAAAGACAAGTGGTCTCTTATAAGATGTTTGTCATGTCCACTTTGTCAGTTTGTCGTCAGCGTTACTGAAACTGGTGTTTTAACAAAAAATAAAAGACATTTTTCACAGCTCTTCAGTCAGCAACGAGATGTTCTGTGTCAAATGTAAGTTCAAGTTCAAGTAATTTATTTATAGAGCGCTTTTTACAACAGTACATTGTCACAAAGCAGCTTTACAGAATGAAAAGCCTTTAAACCCCCAAAGAGCAAGCCGAAGCGACAGTGGCAAGAAAAAACTCCCTTTTATGTTGTTATTTAAGGAAGAAACCTTGGGAGGACCAAGACTCAGTGGGGGACTCGTCCTCCTTGAGCGGCCGGGCAGCAACAACAGTGTAGGACAGCCATGTCCAGATATTAAACAAATGGAAAAACTAACAACTGGAAAACTATATGTGAGTCCATTAGGGGGCGTCCTGCAGGATGTAAAGTGGTGTTAATTCATTCATTCATTATCTCCCGCTTTATCCTCTATTAGGGTCGCGGTGGGGTTCCCCATGCCCATCCAGGGGAGAACGTCTCGGGCGCTGGGCAGATAGACCCAGGACAGGGCGCTAATCCATCGCTGGGCACACACTCACTCACACATACACACTCTATATGGGGCAATTTGGAGAACTCAATTAACTTGATCCATGTTTTTGGACTGTGGGAGGAAACCGGAGAACCCGGAGGAAACCCACGCAGACACGGGGAGAACATGGAAACTCCACCCAGATGGGGATTCGAACCGGGAATCCCTAGCGCTGAGAGGCGAACGTGCTAACCACTAAGCCACCGTGCCGCCTTGTGGTGTTAATTATTTTTATAATTAATATATTAAGACTTCTGAGAAATCACACGTCCAGTTTTCCAATCAAATGTATGTGGACACCCCATTTAGGATGAATCTTTAAGATTATAAACTCCACAATCCACACACTGCGTACAAAAACTGTACATGCACAACTCACAGAATCATCGTTCAGACCTGCAGGTGGCGCCAGAGACCGCGTTATTGCTCTTTGCACACGTGCCCTGTGTTTAGAATTGACTAAATGAAAGTAGGATTTATTATTCAAAGCAATAAAATTCGCATATTGTTAATGTCTTCAGAAAGCAAACGTGGCGGCACTGTGGTTTAGTGGTCAGCATCTTCTCTCTGTGTTTTTTTTTTTAAGTTAAAACGCAAATAACAACTCTGTTCTTTTCAGGTCGTGTTTTAAAGAGCAGCAGCATTTATTTTTAAAATATAATATCAAACAAGAAAATCAGTGGTTCCACCTTTTAATTCAGATTTAACTCTATAAAAATATAGAGTTTACATTACATTTACATTTACATTTAGTCATTCAGCAGACGCTTTTATCCAAAGCGACTTACAAATGAGAACACCACAAGTCAGAAGCCATGGAGAAAACCAACTATACTGTAAATTCATCAAACCTGATTGTTATTCGAAGCTGCGCCCCCCCCCCCCCCCCCCCCCCTTTTTTTTTTTTTTTTTTTTTCTACAACAGGTATTTGTTAAAGAGATGTGTCTTCAGTAGTCTCTTAAAACTGTTTAGTGATTCTGCCTTACGGACAGAGTTGGGAAGATCGTTCCACCATTTTGCAGTGGTGAACGCCACGGAGTGAGAATCAGCTCCTCGGTGAGGTGGAACCGCCAGGCGGCGATCATCACCGGAGCGAAGTGAACGAGTCTGAGTGTATTTTGAAAAGATAGAGTGAAGGTAGGAGGGGACAGATCCAGAAATGGTTCTGTAGGCCAGAGTCAGTGACTTGTACTGAATGCAGCAGCTACAGGGAGCCAATGGAGGGAAGTGAGTGATGGAGTGACATGAGTTCTTGGGGGTTGAACACGAGTCGGGCTGCAGAGTTTTGAATTAGTTGAAGAGGTCTGATTGTGGAAGCTGGGATACCGGCAAGTAGCGCATTACAATAATCAAGCCGGGATAGGACGCGGGCTTGAACAAGCAGTTGGGTAGCATGTTCAGTCAAAAAGGGTCTGATCTTCCTGAGGGTCTGAGTTTAAATCAAACATGCAAATCCTCCTGCTATGGCAAACCTTGAGGAGAACAGGCCAAAGTTAACAAGTAAAACTACAAGTAAAAACCTGATGGTAATATTTTTAAGTAGCTTTGGATAAAGCTGTCCGGTAAATGACTTCTGTAATTGTAAATTGTAATTGTAAGAAAAAAAACAGCGCCAGGAAAGAAGAAACACATGTAATAGTTTGTAGGTTTAATTATTTAAAGATGCTCTTTTCATAAAAAGACTTAAAGATGTGCAGAATTTTGTCTTTTCCTTTTACTTACCCATCAGCACCTAATAATATCAGACAACACGACAAAGAATAAATAGAATTTAAATAGAATTTAAATATAATATAAAGTAAATACAGCGTTCCGTACCACAGCTGGATGTTCTGGATCAGTAGAAGATCAAAGGATCTCAGGAGTCTGGTTGAAGTCAGTGATCTACAGACCCACACCTGTCTTACCCTATATAAGACTCCCAAAATGTAAACACAGGTTTCCAAAGAAGTTCTATTGCATTCTGTTTAATCGGAACGAGTTAATCATTTACAGATTAAAGGTGAAGTTCTACTGAGCACCGTGCTTGAAACATTTTTTTACAGCAGGTATATTTTATTATTATAAATAAAAGTTATTTGTTTAAAAACAATAATAAAGTTCCAGGAACATAAGGTGATCGAAAAGTGCACTACTGAACCTTTCGTAGGAAAGTCTTCAGTCAACAGTGAGGTTCCGTGTCTGTTAGCCATCTGTTAGTGAGGATTTGAACTTGATTTGAACTTTTCCTGCTTTGTTTTATTCATTCATTCATTCATTATCTCCCGCTTTATCCTCTATTGGGGTCGCGGTGGGGTTCCCCATGCCCATCCAGGGGAGAACGTCTCGGGCGCTGGGCAGATAGACCCAGGACAGGGCGCCAACCTATCGCTGGGCACACGCTCACTCACACACACACACTCTATATGGGGCAATTTTTTTTGAGAATTCAATTAACTTGATCCATGTTTTTGGACTGTGGGAGGAAACCGGAGAACCCGGAGAAAACCCACGCAGACACGGGGAGAACATGGAAACTCCACCCAGATGGGGATTCGAACCGGGAATCCCTAGCGCTGAGAGGCGAACGTGCTAAACCTCTAAGCCACCGTGCCGCCTGCTTTGTTTTAGAATAAAAAAAAAACACTAAATACAGACAGAAAGCAGATGGCGCTGTGGTTTGATGGTCAGCCTGTTCTCCTCTCAGCACTGGGGATCCAGGTTCAAATCCCAAACTGGGTGGCGTTTCCATGTTCTCCCCGTGTCCGCGTGGGTTTCCTCCGGGTTCTCTGGTTTTCAGGTTTCTGTGGTGGGTGCTGGTTTGGTGATGGAGCTCAGTGTGAGACGTGAGCAGCTCGGTTGTGCAGCAGAACATTATTATGGGATATAAACAGTGTGAAATGAAAAGTGTTGACATTTTCAATGCCAATCAAATCTTTATTGAAATTCAGCAGGTGGATTCATTTAAAGCTGCGTTCCATTAAACAAAAGAATCCCCTTTTTAATTTTCAACTTGTACCAAGACACGAAAACACAACATAAGAAAACGCAGGTCTAGCATTCGTCTCCAAACACTTTAAAAGGTTTTGTATCATACAACTTCTCAAGCTCTGTGTTCAGGTCACTAACGGTCATTATCTGAGCAGGAACTTCTTTGTCTGTGTTTTGTTCCATGAGGTAGGCCTTTGATTTTTGTTTACCATTTTTATCTGTGCAGCAGTAAGTCGACCAGTAATGACTGGGAACCCTGATACCCTCTTCATAGAAAATTTCTTTTCTTTTTATTTGGAGCCACTGGTTCCCAGGAACTACACCAGTTACAATGTACGCTGGGGTTTCTACACTAAATGCACATTGATTTTTTATTTCTGTTTTCATCTTTTCCTCCACTTTTTTTGCCCATTCTTCATTGCTCTTTTTAGTTTGTGGTGCTACATTTGTAAAGGCGTAAGTGGAATCTGCTTGATCCTGATCCACAGAAAACAGCTTTGGATACACATGTCCTCTGGTGTAATTTATGTTAGTATAGTCTTTGTTCACAGCCTGATGGGTGTAGGTCTCCATTTCAGTGTCGTTGTAGATCCACTGCATTTCTTTGTCTCCAGTAATGCTTTCAAGCTGGAGAAAAAAAAACACCAACGACCAACTTTAAAGACTTTGACTGATTAGCTCTTGTACCTCTGCTTTCTTAAAATTTAAATACATTAATCTTACGAAGCCTTTGAAGAAATTTGACCTTCATTAAAAATAAATGTCTGGGCAGCTGACATTACACACGGTGACACAGTTTATAGTCCTGTCACTGCAAGAAGGTCCTGCTTTCTATTGTGAGCACAGACGGGCCCCTGAGTGTTTAAACTGTAAACAGAATCGGATTTCCCCAACTTTCACACTATGGGACTGATTTATTTTTGTTGGTATTAGAGTACTCGATAATTTTGAAGGCACTTCTGGTTGTGTTTTTTGGGTGTCTTTTTTTTTTTACCGCAAACTGCAATTAGAACCTCAACACCTGCATTAGTTATGTCTTTTAGACTCATTAGAATTTAAATTATACACAAGTCTACATATATTTTATAACTAATCCAGAGAACTGAGTTCATTTGTGAATATAGTGACTGCGAATGTAACCGAAATCAAAGCTTTAGAATTAAACGTAATGTTGGCAGATGAATATGTTATAATCATTCACACAGTCCCTCACCTGAGGCTCGTTCATCCAGTGGTTATCTCCTTTAGTTGGAACATCAGCAGTGAAGATGTAAGCAGAGTAAGCCGGGATCCTCAGCTCGGTGTCATACAGAGTAGCGTACATGTACTTGTTTTCAAAGCGCTGACAAATCATCTTTGGTTCCTTTAATTTTGACGGAGTGGAAGGTTGTTCACCGATGAAAAACTCAGGACATTTGTGAAAAGAATCCACAACCTCAGTCACGACCAGAGAGCTCAGAGCCGACATCACGAGCACCAGAGTGAGGAGCTTCATCCTGATATGACGTGAAAGAACCTTAAAAAGAAATAAAGACCAGAACATGAGGAACAGCAATCCAAACAGAAGAACTAACCGAGAGAACACGTCCTGCAGATCATTAAATACATCAGAACATTTCTCTGAACTAGTTCATCCCATCAGTGCACCAGGACACAGTTATACTGGAACAGATAAGGGCCTTCCCCAAACTGTTCAAAAAAATTAGAAGCATAAAGCTGAAATGAAACATGCAGATCCTCCTGCTGTGGTGGACCGTAAGGAGAACAGCCCAAAGTTAACAAGTAAAACTGCGAGTAAAAACCTGATGGAAATATTTAAATGTACATTTTTTTGTGCGTCCTCTTATTTTTAAGTCGCTTTGGATAAAGCTGTCCGCTAAATGTCTTAATGTCTGTGAATGTATGTGATAGCCCCAGGAAAGAAGAGGCACACGTCATAGTTTTAATTATGTAAAGATGCTATTTGCATAAAAAGACTTAAAGATGTGCACATTTTAAATTATTTTTTTATTATTCCCACCCCTATATCAGCGTCATCTGTGTGTCTGGTAAAAAGTTTGCAAATGCATTCTCACCCACGTCCCGTTATCTGATTAAGCTGAAACCTTGCACAATTGTTTATCGTCGATGACAGCACATAAATCAATTTAAAAATAACTAATTAATTAATTTAGTTTTTTATGGATGAATTGTCCAATTTTCTAATAAATTTTATACTTCACAAGCAGAATTAATTTAGGATAAAGTCATTTAACACGATACAGGGGTGTTTCAAATATATAATAATATATATATATATATATATATTGCTTGTTTTTCCATCAGCACCTAATAATACCAGACAACACGACAAAGAATAAGCATTAGGATTTAAATCTAACATAAAGTAAATATAGCGTTCCGTACCACAGCGGGATGTTCTGGATCAGGAGCTTAAAGGATCTCTGGAGTCTGATTGAAGCCAGTGAGCTACAGACCGACACCCGTCTTTATATAAGATGTAAGACTCCCAAAATGTTTGGAAACTCAGGTTTCCAAAGAACTTTTATAGAAACTTGTGATTGCATTCTGTTGAATTTGAATATCATGAGTTGAGTTTGTCATTTGCAGATTAAAGAGAAGTTCTATTAAGGAACAGTGCTGATTCAGCAGAAATGAAGCTGAAATATTTTTACAGCAGGTATATTTGATATCATTCAGAGAAAAAAAGGTTTGAAAATAAAAGTCTTTTAAATTACTTTTAAATTCACTTTTAAAACATCGTGAGATGATGAATGAAGCTGTATTTTTCTAAAAAAAAATGTTGGTTTTAAGCTTTTGCATCATTATTAAACTTACTTTAATATGCCATGTATGAGGAGACAGGGCTGTGTTATTTTTCTTGACATGGTGACACAGGGTCATAGATTTGATTTTAAGGAAATTCAGTGGTCTGAGACAGAATCATGATCTCGAAACATGTAGCCATGAATTAGGACACAGTGAGCTCTGCTTCTTGCTCATTTCATGTCACAATGTGTAATGCTTAAACGTTTCTTTAGACTTTGTTGTGTATTTTTATTATAAATTAATAAATCTCCATTTAAAGTGTTTTTTTTTATCTAAGAACCTAAGTAAGCACCTACAAAACTGTCTGTGGTGACATTTATATTTGATCTTAAAAGAGCTTAGTGGTCAGCACGTCTGCCTCCAGTAGTAGTAGTGTGTGCCCAGCAATATATTGGTGCCCTGTCTTGGGTGTGTCTGCCCAGCACCTGAAACGTTCTCCCCTGGATGGTCACGGGATCCCCCCCGCCCCCCCGCCCCCAGTAGGGGATTAAGCGAAAGATAATAAATAAATGAATGATCTTAAAATTGTGAACAGAGCTAATCTCCATAAAGAACTTATTAAGTCTTTAGTGATATTTAAGTTAATAAACGAATGAAAGCTTTAAGTTCAGGGGCTTGTTCATGTATGAATGTTTAATCCCGTTTATGACGTTCTAATGTACATAAATAATCCAGTTCTCTTTTCGTCAAGCCGTGTACATTAGTGTTGTTCTGCTCTGCTGTACAGAAAAGAGACGTAATGAAGAAATCATGACTGAAACTTATTTATTACATGAGCAGAATGACATGTTTACAGCATCGATGTTAAAGTTTAAAAAGTAGGCTTTAAAATCAGCTGAAATTAAAGAAAGGCTTTTGTTTTATTTAAAAAGTAAAATCTAAGATGAAAAACTCAATGCTGAAGCTGGAGGCTGAAACAGAACACCAGATAGGTTAGGCTGTGTCTCAATTCAAACACAGATCACCAAACACCTTAAATTGTACATTATTGTCCATTTTATAATAATCAGTAAGTATCTTGTTCAGCTCTTCAACACTATCCTGGTTAATTTTTGACTCTTTATTTTGAAAAGCAAAGAATGCTTTTGATTTCATTATATTATTGATCTTGCAGCAGTACGCGGTCCAATAACACTGAGGAATATTAATGCCATGTTCTTCAGGTTTATTGTTTCTTGTTATTTTAATCCAATCATTCCCTGGAATCACCCCAGTTACAATATAAGCCTCAAAATATTTTTGGTTGTTAGATCTGCATCTTTGTTTGATTTGGTGGCGTATCACGTTCTCTACTTGCTTTGCCCATTTCTCATTGTCAGCCTGTATTTGGGGTGCTACATTTGTATAGGTGAAAGTTGAGATTGCTTGATCCTTATTATTAGCATAATGACTAGCAAAGAGATGTCCTCTGGAGTAGCCGCTGCCTTGGTAGTCTTCGTCCATGGCCTGGTTGAAGAGCTCTTCCTTCTTGGATTCATCTTTGAACATTTCATCGCCAGGTAAATTGTCCAGCTGGAGTGGGAAAGGTCCCAAAGAGATAAGCATATAGCATTAGCAAAGTTCTGCCTGACCTGCAGAACATCAGTAACCATACAGTACAGAAACACTAACACTTTAGCACCAAATTGAGATCAGATTCTGTCTCTTATTTATACATTAATATTAACTTTTTGTACTAGTAGTAAATGATTAACAAACACATGATGGTGCAGGTTCTCTCACCCCAGGTTCATTTTTCCATTGTGGTTGGCTTGGCCGTGGGTAATCATTAAATGCACGAAAGACATTAGCTGAATACACCGGGATCCTCATCTTAGTGTCAAATAGAGTGGCATACTGATATTCTCCCTTAAAGAACTGACAGATCATTTTATATTGATCTCCAGGCAGCACAGTGGGTGTAATAGATCCTTCATTTTCAGAGGATTTGATGAAAAACATGGAACAGTGGTCAAAAGAATTCACAACTTTCATTGTGACCCACGGACTCTGAGCTAAAATCATGAGCGTCAGGATGAGGAGCTTCATCCTCACACAGAATGCAGTTGCTGATGAAGAGATGAAAGTTAGAAATCAACCTGAAAGCAAATAAATTAAGAATAAACTGCAAAACCTCAATGAAGGAGGAAAAGATACTGACAATGTTTTATTCCTAAAACAACCCTGTTTCAATTCTCCAACCATAGCTTTACTTCAGTAATAAATTGCAGACATGATTCCTGGGGAAAAAAATATTTTTTATTGGTCACTTCATTATACACATTATATAAAAATAAACTACATTTAAAGCTCAGTTATTTTAAGGCTTTTGTAGGTAAAGGTTTTCCACCGTGCCTCCATCAACTTTAATACAGTAAAACATTATGTTTATTTATGGAAATTTATTTATTACTGTACGATATCAGTGAGTAAAAGTTAACATCTTGTTCTATATAAAGGGTTTTAATGTTTTTATGGCAGTGAGACTTACTCTGTAACTTTCCTGTTAGAAATATTGGCAGTGCTGGTGGAAATCCATATCCAAATCATATATTGTTATTTATTACTTATATATAATATATATTTATATTTATTATTATTCATTACATTATTATTATTATTATTATTATTATTATTATTATTATTATTATTATTATTATTATTATTAATACTACTACTACTACTATTTATTATTGTTAGTTATTGCTATTATTACTATAGTTATTATTATTATTATTATTATTATTATTATTATTATTATTATTATTATCATTACTGTTACCACTTAATTCGCATTTACATTGCCTTTCATTGTCACTACAAAATCATAGTATTTAAATTGTTTTACTGTAAATTCCACTACATCACACTGCATTTCACTTTCTTGTTTTTATGTTTAAATGTCATAAATGTCTGTAACTGCGGGAAAGTGAGGAACGTAATTTCGATTACTTTGTATGTAAAGAACATGTGAAGGAATTGACAATAAAGCCAACTTTGACTTTGACTTTGAAATCAAACATTTGTTAAATTCTTAATTAGCTTAAAATAACTAAAGTAATTAATATTGTTATAATTAAAAAATAAGCTAAAGGACACCGTGCTGAAGGTTAAAGTCTCCACAGGCTGAAGAACGTCAGACAGAATGCGTTGAGTCTCAATCCAAACACAGAACACCAAACGCCTTAAATGGTTCTTTAATTCAGTCTTTATGATCTTCTAATATTTAACTGGAACATTTAGAGATCGTTTTTGCAGAACCATAGTGCTGTATTTTTAGTTTGCATATTGTTATAAACTAAAACTTAAGTGATTTATATGTGTATAGTATATAATGAAGGTAAAGCTTTTCTAATCAGTCCTTAAAGCTCCCTCTTATTTTGGTGACCTGATCACAGCAGATAACATCAGACAGAATGAGTGTAAGAATCTGAAGAAGGTTCTCACCACAGCTGGATGTTCAGGGTTCTACTGCAGCTGGAACCTGAAGACAGTGGAGGAAAGAAAGACAAGTGGTCTTTTATAAGATGTTTGTCATGTCCACTTTGGCAGTTTGTCACTTTCTCGTCAGCGTTACTGAAACTGGTGGTTAACAAATAAAAACAACATTGTTCACACCTCTTCAGTCAGCAACGAGCTGTTCTGTGTGAAAATTAAGGTGGTAATGTTTATTTTTTATAATTAATACATTAAGACTTCTGAGAAATCACACGTACAGTTTTCCAATCAAATGTATGTGGGCACCCCATTGAAGATGAATCTTTAAGATTATTTTATGATTATAAACTTCACAATCCACACACTGCGTACAGAAACCATGCATTCTGCACACTGTTTAAATAAAAAGTAATGGTCGTGTTTTTAAAAAAAGAATCGAAAAAGTCGTTTATGAGCAGTAGACCTGCAGGTGGCGCCAGAGACGCGTTATGGAGCTCTGTTTTTAGGATTGACTAAATTAAATTAGGATTTTTAATTCAAAGCAATAAAATTATCATTGTTAATTACGTCTTATTTTAACGTCTCGTCTGTTCATGAGGATTTGAAAACGCATTTGGAGCCACTGGTTCCCAGGAACTACACCAGTTACAATGTACGCTGGGGTTTCTGCACTAAATGCACATTGATTTTTTATTTCTCTGTGCATTGGGTTCTCCACTTTTTCTGCCCATTGCTTATTGCTCTCCCGTGTTTGTGGTGCTACATTGGTAAAGGTGTAAGTGGAATCTGCTTGAACCCTTTCCACAGAAAACAGCTTTGGATACACATGTCCCCTGGTGTAATTTATGTTAGTATAGTCTTTGTTCACAGCCTGATGGGTGTAGGTCTCCATTTCGGTGTCGTTGTAGATCCACTGCATTTCTTTGTCTCCAGTAATGTTTTCAAGCTGGAGACAGCCCCCCCCCCGACCCTAAATTTCCCTGTGTAACCTGCATTTCCCCAAACAGAACATGAACATTAATAAAGGCAAATGCATTTTGAGTTTGAAATTGTAAAACAATATCCATCCTCCCACTCTAAATGAAAGTGGTGTTTTAATTCTTTTGGAGCAAAGTCCTTCATTCATCTTGTCAGACTGCTTGCTTGCACAGCGATAGAGATCGCGATTCATAATTGTTAGGTTCCAAATCCCGAGCCGACCAAACAGCTGCGGTCCCGATGCCAAATGAAAAGCTGACCCCGTTGTCAGCTATCAGTCAGGAAACACGCTGACTGCAAATGATGCTTCTGAACCTGATGCTGGAGCCCAAACGTTTGGGAAGAAAAGACAACCACGCGAGTGTTGATCATCAATGCTTCGATTTATCAGGATTCACAGCTCGTTTATATAGGTAGATGGAAATGAACAAAACACAAAACAAAGACAGTCTTCCCACAGACTGCTAACAGGTGCATGTGAAAGAACCACAGTTAGTCAATACAACCCATGTCCCAACCGTGTGAAGCTTGAGCCCAATCATTTTCCACAGGACAGTAACTAGCAAACATGTATTTCTCAGCCAGAAGCCAAGGTCAGTTAGGCCTTTCACCAGAGAAAGTGAGGCCTTCTAAGGGTCATTAGATCAACATAAAGTATCATAATACATTATAATTGTATGATTAAGAATAATATAAACATAAACTTTTAAGCATATGACCTCAATCTCTAATATATCAAACAAATTTATCTCCATTATACATTACATCCTTACAATAATGACTTACATTGTGTGTGAAAATGTGTGTGTGTGTGTGTGTGTGTGTGTGTGTGTGTGTGTATATATATATATAAGCGCGATATGTGCTGTAAAAAAGCGCTGATATGTGATGAGCACTTTTTTTTGTTCAAACCTCCATCGCCATCTACCTGACACCCCTGCGCGGTCTACGTATTGGGCCCCCATGCTTTAAATCAAACATGCAGATCCTCCTGCAGTGGTGGATCGTAGGGAGAACAGCCCAAAGTTAACAAGTAAAACTGCGAGTAAAAACCTGATGGAAATATTTAAATGTACATTTTTTTGTGCGTCCTCTTATTTTTAAGTCGCTTTGGATAAAGCTGTCCGCTAAATGTCTTAATGTCTGTGAATGTATGCGATAGCCCCAGGAAAGAAGAGACACACGTCTTAGTTTGTAGATTTAATTTTTTAAAGATGCTATTTGCATAAAAGGACTTACAGATGTGCAGATTTTAAATTATTTTTTTATTATTCCCACCCCTATATCAGCGTCATCTGTGTGTCTGGTAAAAAGTTTGCAAATGCATTCTCACCCACGTCCCGTTATCCGATTAAGCTGAAACTTTGCCCAATTGTTTATCGTCGATGACAGCACATAAATCAATTTAAAAATAACTAATTAATTAATTTAGTTTTTTATGGATGAATTGTCCAATTTTCTACTAAATTTTATACTTCACAAGCAGAATTAATTTAGGATAAAGTCATTTAACACGATATAGGATAGGGGTGTGTGTATATATATATATATATATCAGCAACTAATAATACCGGACAACACGACAAAGAATAAGCGTTAGAATTTAAATATAATATAAAATGAATACAGCGTTCCGTACCACAGCTGGATGTTCTGGATCAGTAGAAGATCAAAGGATCTCTGGGGTCTGATTGAAGTCAGTGAGCTACAGACCGACACCTGTCTTTATATAAGACTCCTAAAATGTTTGGAAACTCAGGTTTCCAAAGAATTTTTATAGAAACGTGTGATTTCATTCTGTTGAATTTGAAGTTGAGTTGTGTCATTTGCAGATTAAAGATAAGTACTATTATGAAACAGTGCTGATTCAGCAGAAATGAAGCTGAAACATTTCTACAGCAGGTATATTTGATATCATTCAGAGAAAAAAAGGTTTGAAAATAAGTCAGTTGTTTAAAAATGAGAGTAACGATCTCAGTCAGAGGGCAGATTGAAATCAGTGAGGTACAGCGTGACACCCGTCTTCATGTGAGGCTTCTGTAATGTAAACTCTGCTTTCATGAGGTAAACGCAGAAGTTTCAGGAACTTAAGGTGACTGAAAGTACACTACTGAATCTTTAGTATGAAAGTCTTCAGTCAGCATATATATTATTATATTTATTATGAAAATATATTATATATATTATTATATATCATACCAAAAATAAGCACTTCCACCTACAATACAATATAAGTAGCTAAAATGTGCAATGTTATTACATCACAGTAAGATTCTTAAAAAAATCTTAATCACAACATAAGCTTTTTGTTTTTCATTTCGTGTACAGATGGTATTAGTTATATCTAACTATATAAGTGATTTATATGTGTATAGTGTATATAATGAAGGTAAAACTTTTCTAATCAGTCCTTAAATCTCCCTCTTATTTTGGTGACCTGATCACAGCAGATAACATCAGACAGAATGAGTGTAAGAATCTGAAGAAGGTTCTCCCCACAGCTGGATGTTCAGGGTTCTACTGCAGCTGGAACCTGAAGACAGTGAGGGAAAGAAAGACAAGTGGTCTTTTATAAGATGTTTGTCATGTCCACTTTGTCAGTTTGTCAGTTTGTCGTCAGCGTTATTAAAACTGGTGGTTAACAAATAGAAACAACATTATTCACACCTCTTCAGCCAGCAGCCAGATATTCTGTGGGAAAATTAAATGTTCCAGTTAAATATTAGAAGATCATAAAGACTGAATTAAAGAACCATTTAAGGTGTTTGTTGATCTGTGTTTGGATTGAGACTCAGCCCATTCTATCTGACGTTCTTCAGCCTCTGGAGACTTTAACCTTCAGCACGATGTCCTTTAGCTTATTTTTTAAATTATAACAATATGAATTACTTTAGTTATTTTAAGCTAATTAAGAATTTAACAAATGTTTGATTTCAAAGTCAAAGTCAAAGTAGGTTTTATTGTCAATTCCTTCACATGTTCTCTACATACAAAGTAATCGAAATTACGTTCCTCACTTTCCCGCAGTTACAGACATTTATGACATTTAAACATAAAACAAGAAAGTGAAATGCAGTGTGTGATGTAGTGGAATTTACAGTAAAAAAATTTAAATACTATGATTTTGTAGTGACAATGAAAGGCAGTGTAAATGCGAATTAAGTAGTAACAGTAATGATAATAATAATAATAACAGTAATAATAATAATAATAATAATAATAATAATAATAATAATAATAATAATAATAATAACTAACAATAATAAATAGTAGTAGTAGTAGTAGTATTATTAATGCTAATAATAATGCTAATAATAATAATAATAATAATAATAATAACATAACTATAGTAATAATAGCAATAACTAACAATAATAAATAGTAGTAGTAGTATTAATAATGCTAATAATAATAATGCTAATAATAATAACAATAATAATAATAAAGTAATGAATAATAATAAATATAAATATATATTATATATAAGTAATAAATAACAATATATGATTTGGATATGGATTTCCACCAGCACTGCCAATATTTCTAACAGGAAAGTTACAGAGTAAGTCTCACTGCCATAAAAACATTAAAACCCTTTATATAGAACAAGATGTTAACTTTTACTCACTGATATCGAACAGTAATAAATTAATTTCCATAAATAAACATAATGTTTTACTGTATTAAAGTTGATGGAGGCACGGTGGAAAACCTTTACCTACAAAAGCCTTAAAATATCTGAGCTTTAAATGTAGTTTATTTTTATATAATGTTTATAATGAAGTGGCCAATAAAATCTTCTAAAACATTTGGAAGATTTTTTTCCAGGAATCATGTCTGCAATTTATTACGTGTTTCAATTCAAACACAGATCACCAAACATCTTACATTTTAACTGAAGTCAGTGGAGGAAAGAAAGACAAGGGGTCTTTTATAAGATGTTTGTCATGTCCACTTTGTCAGTTTGTCAGTTTGTCGTCAGCGTTATTAAAACTGGTGGTTAACCAATAGAAACAACATTATTCACACCTCTTCAGCCAGCTGCCAGATATTCTGTGGGAAAATTAAAGTGCTGATGTTTATTTTTCATAATTAATATATTAATACTTTTGAGAAATCCCACGTATATCAAATGTATGTGGACACTATATTTACGGTGAAGCTTAAACTGAGCATCTTTAAGATTATTTTAAGATTATAAACTCCACAATCCACACACTGCGTACAGAAACTGCATTCACACGTCACACAATCATCATTCCATTTCTTTATCTTTCCACTTTTTAATCCTCGAATTTGAAATGTTTGCTGAAACTAGATGACGCGCAGAGACTGTTTTTAAATAAAGAGTAATGGTTGTGTTTTTAAAAAAAGAATCTGAAAAGTCGTTTTTGAGCAGCAGACCTACAGGTGGCGCCAGAGACCGCGTTATTGAGCTCTGTGTGTAGCTAGATAGATGGATAGATAGATATATAGGTAGCTAGAATACTTTATTCACCCCGAACGAAATTTAGCAACTACTGGAACAGGCTGCCACTCAGCGCGGCGCCAGAGTAAAAGTAAGGATTAGGTAAATAGGATTGACTAAATTAAATTAGGATTTTTTTATTCAAAGCAATAAAATTAGCATTTTGTTAATTATGTGTTATTTTAACATTGATATTAAGTTTATTTTATAGAGTTATATTCAGAACATTGTATGAACTTATTCTACGTTTATGATTTTAAATGTGTCTCGTCTGTTGGTGAGGATTTGAACTTTTCCTGCTTTGTTTTAGAACCAAAAAAAAACAAAACACTAAATACAGACAGAAAGCAGATGGCGCTGTGGTTTGATGGTCAGCCGGTTCTCCTCTCAGCGCTGGGATCCAGGTTCGAATCCCAAACTGGGTGGAGTTTCCATGTTCTCCCCGTGTCCGCGTGGGTTTCCTCCGGGTTCTCTGGTTTTCAGGTTTCTGTGGTGGGTGCTGGTTTGGTGATGGAGCTCAGTGTGAGACGTGAGCAGCTCGGTTGTGCAGCAGAACATTATTATGGTTTATAAACAGTGTGAAATGAAAAGAGGAGAAACGTTGACATTTTCAATGCAAATCAAATCTTTATTGAAATTCAGCAGGTGGATTCATTTAAAGCTGCGTTCCATTAAACAAAAAGAATCCCATTTTTAATTTTCCACTTGTACCAAGACACGAGAAAATGCAAGTCTAGCAACATTAAAGTCTTATTTAAAAAAGGTATGTTTATATGAGGGCAAAGCGTCAATGAGCTGCAGGTTTATTACTTCAAACGATGATTAAGCTTATAAATGAAGTAAAGAACGGCTGAATATACTGTTTACAGACGCGACCTCGTCACCCACAGAGAGAACGAGATGATATCAGATAGAACATGAAGTTAGAAGAGACGGAGACAGAGATCTGAATCAAACCAAAACTGTACCGTTACGTTTAATCCCCGTGTTAAACGAGAGTCCTGGAAACACCCTGAAATGCTGACCGTACCAACCAGTGAGATCAGCCTCCAGTTTCTTAACACTCTCCCTTTTCTTAAATGCAATGTCATTTTGTGGATCATTCATCTTTGCAAAGTAAGCATTTAATGAAAGCTGTCTGTTTTTGTCGGTACAAAGAAAAGTTGTCCAGTAGTAAACAGGAATGTTAACTCTATCGTTTAACCATTTATTTCCAGGAACCACCCCAGTTACAATGTACGCTGGAGTGCTCTCCCTTAATGAACACTTTTCCTTAATTATGTTAAGCATTGGTGTCTCCACCTGACGCTCCCATTCTCCATTACTGTGTTCAGTCTGTGGTGCAACGTTGGTGAAGGTGAAAGTGGAATCGGCTTGATCCTGGTTACCTGCAAACATCCTGGGGAAGACGTGACCTCTGGAGTAGCTCTCTTCGTTGTTTAGGAAGTCTGTGTTCACAGCCTGGTTTCTGATCCTCGACAACAGGGATGCATTCTCAATCAACATCATCTCGTTTTTACCTTTAAACTCGGGGATATGATTTTTTTCAAGCTGTTTCAAAGTGAAAAAGAAAAAGGTTTAGTCCAAGAAAGTGAAATAAAACGACGGAAATCCATCAAATTAATTAACTGAGAGTTTAATGAAACAATTGCTCTGGGTGACACATTGATGGGAAGTCTGTTCACGTGGATTAGAACTTGATTTAAACTTTTCATGCTTGTTTTAGAACCTAAATAAAATAATATAGACAGAAAACGAACAGGGTGGCATGGTGGCATGTTCTCCTCTCAGCACTGGGGATACAGGTTAGAATCATGATCTGGTGGAGTTTACATGTTCTCACTGTGTCCGCATGGGTTTCCTCCCACAGTCCAAAAACATGGAGTCAAGGTAAATTGGCTGGTCTAAATTGCCCCCATATAGAGTGTGTGTGTCTGTGGTGGATTGGTGCCCTGTCTTGCCCAAGCCCTCCCCATGTATGACCCTATGAGAAATGATGAGATTTTAAACACGGTCATGTTTATATCAAAGTAGCTGTTAATTAATTGCAGTATAGAACGATATTAATGAGACGCTATAGAGTTTAAAAACAGCCACAGTGTTTAATCAGTCAAACGTCCAGGCTACAAACTCGAACCAGGTTTTTAGATCTTTAAAACTTTTTTTTTTTTATTTTTAGATTTAAAAAAATTTAAATTTAATTTGAAAAAGCTTAATTAGTAATCATCATTCCATCTGAGTACTATGGTAATATACTAAATATTATATATACTATAGTACTCTACTAAATACTGATGATGTCACAATCTGATTATGGTTTATGATTTATAATTTAATCCTCACATGGTGAACAACTGTAAGACTGTTGATGTTGCAACAATTTAAAATAAATGATTCTAGCATGTTCTCCTCTCAGCACTAGGGATTCCCGGTTGAAATCCTAATCTGGGTGTCCGCGTGGGTTGCCTCCGGGTTCCCCGGTTTCCTCCCAAAGTCCAAAAACATGGATTAAGGTCAATTGAATTCTCTAAATTGCCCCATATTGAGTGTGTGTGTGTGTGTGTGTGAGTAAGTGTGTGCCCAGTAATACATTAGCGTCCTGTCGTGGGTCTATCTGCCCAGCGCCCGAGACGTTCTCCTCTGGATGGGCATGGGGAACCCCCCCACGACCCTAGTAGAGGATGAAGCGGAAGATAATGGATGGATGGATTCTTACCTGAGGTTCATTTTTCCATTCCTCATTACGTTTTGTGTTCTTGTTCCCATAGAACTTGTAAGCTGAATAAACGGGGATCCTGAGTTGGGTGTTAAACAGGGTGGCGTACTGGAATTTATTTTTCCAGCGCTGACAAATCTTTTTATATTGAGATCCTCTTAGTTCACTTGGGGTAACATATTCATTATCTTTATTTCGGTAGAAGATCTCAGGACACGCTTGTTTAAAAGAATCTACAACCGATGTCAGGGTCAGCGAGCTGAGAGCCGACAGCAGAAGCAGCGCAGCGAGAAGCTTCATCTTAATACTGAATGAAGTGATGAACTCAGAATTGAACCTGAGGCCAAGAAAAAGAAGAGACCCTTCAAATACAGAACCTGATATTTATTCATTCATTCATTATCTCCCGCTTTATCCTGCATTAGGTTCGCGGGGGGGTTCCCCATGCCCATCCAGGGGAGAACGTCTCGGGCGCTGGGCAGATAGACCCAGGACAGGATGCCAATCCATCGCTGGGCACACACTCACTCACACAGACACACTCTATATGGGGCAATTTGGAGAATTCAATTGACTTGATCCATGTTTTTGGACTGTGGGAGGAAACCGGAGAACCCGGAGGAAACCCACGCAGACACGGGGAGAACATGGAAACTCCACCCAGATGGGGATTCGAACCGGGAATCCCTAGCGCTGAGAGGCGAACGTGATAACCACTAAGCCACCGTGCCGCCCAACCTGATATTTCTTTAAATTAAAAATGTTTTACGAACGACATCAAATTATAAAAACGGAAAGAGGTTTTCGAGGTCCTCTCTGGGTCAGGGATCAGATCTGGCCTCAAGTGGAGGAGTTAAGGTTCTCAGGGTCTTGTTCATGAGTGATGGTAAGATGGAGCGTGAGATGGACAGACGGATCAGCGCGGGGTCAGCAATGATGCGGACCCTATACCGGTCTGTTGTGGTGAAGAAGGAGCTGAGCCACAAGGCAAGGCTCTCGAATTACCAGTCGATCTACGTTCCGACCCTCACCTACGGTCATGAGCTTTGGGTGATGACCGAAAGAACAAGATCGCCAATACCAGCCACCCTGGGCTCTCCCTTAGAGACATTACATTTACATACATTTGGTCATTTATTGGACACTTTTATCCAAAGCACCTTACAAGGTTACAGGGTTCATCACAACATCCCTGGAGCACTGAGGGTTAAGGGTCTCGCTCAAGGACCCACACTGATAACTTCAGTGGACCTGGGATTTGAACCCACAACCTTCAGATTGATAGCCCAACACCCTAACCACTGAGCTACCGTGCCCACCCACCCAGAGACGGGGTGAGAGGCTCGGTCATCTGAGAGAGACTGGGGGGGGGGAGCCACTACTCCTCCGCATCGAAAGGAGCCAGTTGAGGTGGTTTGGGTATCTGGTGAGGATGCCTCCTGGGCGCCTTCCTAGGGAGGTGTTTCAGGCAAGTCCAGCTGGGAGGAGACCCCGGGGAAGACCCAGGACACACTGGAGGGATTATAACTCTCTGGTCTGGGAACGTCTGGGAGATCCCCCAGTCGAGCTGGTGGAGGTGGCTGGGACGAGGGAGGTCTGGGTCTCCCTACTTCGGTTGCTGCCCCCGCGACCCGAACCCCGGACGAGCGGAAGATAATGGATGGATGGATTTTCAGGGTTTACCTTTAATAAATTCCATCTATTATGAATTATTAGAATTAAGCAGACAACTATTCGATGATGTATTTGGGAGTTTTCTTTGCGGCATCATAATTAAAATAATAATAGGTTTATTAAGATTAAGCGTTAGTCATTTTATACCCAATAAATTATGATTTTTTTTAACATCAGTTTCTGTCAAATGTAAACACAAATAAAACACAAATATTTTTTAAACCATTTGGTTAAATGGATAATTCATTCACGTCCGCCTCTTAGAGCTGGGGATCCAGGTTCGAATCCCAATTCGAGTTTCCTCTCACAGCACAAGTGATAAATTTGGATGAAGGTGAATTGGCTGCTCTAAATTGCCCCATATAGTGTATCTGTGTATCTGAACCCCCCCCCCCCCTACACACACAAGAAACTGGTGGGGGATTTGCAGAGGTGCAGGGTATTTACATTTAAATTAAGTTACATCAAATTTATTTATGGAATTGAATTTCTTGTTGTGCCTCAGTTGATGTCAGGGAGTAAAATTTGGAAAAACTTATTTTATAAAGACGGGTTTTAATGTTTTTATGGCAGTGAGATTTAATCTGTCATTTTCCTGATAGAAATATCGGAAAATAGTGTGAATAAAAATGTTTTAGATTTTTAATTAGATAAAAATAACTAAAGTAAAATGGGACATGGGGCGGCATGGTGGCTTAGTGTTTAGCTCGTTCGCCTCTCAGCGCTAAGGATTCCCGGTTCGAATCCCCATCTGGGTGGAGTTTCCATGTTCTCCCCGTGTCCGCGTGGGTTTCCTCCAGGTTCTCCGGTTTCCTCCCACAGTCCAAAAACATGGATCAAGTTAATTGAGTTCTCTAAATTGCCCCATATAGAGTGTGTGTGTGTGTGTGTGAGTGAGTGTGTACCCAGTGATGGATTGGCGCCCGAGACGTTCTCCCCTGGATGGGCATCCCCTGGATGGGTCTCCAGAGGCTGAAGAACGTCAGATAGAATGGGCTGAGTCTCAATCCAAACACAGATCACCAAACGCCTTAAATGGTTCTTTAATTCAGTCTTTATGATCTTCTAATATTTAACTGGAACATTTAGAGTTCGTTTTTGCAGAACCATAGTGCTGTATTTGTAGTTTGCATATTGTTATAAACTAAAACTTAAGTGACTTATATGTGTATAGTGTATATAAAGGTTTTCTAATCAGTCCTTAAAGCTCCCTCTTATTTTGGTGACCTGATCACAGCAGATAACATCAGACAGAATGAGTGTAAGAATCTGAAGAAGGTTCTCACCACAGCTGGATGTTCAGGGTTCTACTGCAGCTGGAACCTGAAGACAGTGAGGGAAAGAAAGACAAGTGGTCTTTTATAAGCTGTTTGTCATGTCCACTTTGTCACTTTCTCGTCAGCGTTGCTGAAACTGCTGAAGCAGCAGCCAGACAGTCTGTGAGGAAATGAAAGTGCTGATGTTTATTTTTTTTTATAATTAATACATTAAGACTTCTGAGAAACCACAAGTACAGTTTTGCAATCAAATGTATGTGGACACCCCTTTAATGATGAATGTTTAAGATTATTTTAAGATGATAAACTCCACAGTCCACACACTGCGTACAGAAACCGTGCATTCTGCACACTGTTTAAATAAAAACATTATTGCCCCCCTGTCCTGGGTCTATCTGCCCAGCGCCCGAGACGTTCTCCCCTGGATGGGCATGGAGAACCCCACCGCGACCCTAATAGAGGATAAAGCGGGAGATAATGGATGGATGGGTAATGGTTTAAAAAAAAAAAAAGTCGTTATGAGCAGCAGACCTGCAGGTGGCGCCAGAGACCGCGCGATTGAGCTCTGTGTTTATTCATTCATTCATTCATTATCTCCCGCTTTATCCTCTATTAGGGTCGCGGTGGGGTTCCCCATGCCCATCCAGGGGAGAACGTTTCGGGCGCTGGGCAGATACACCCAGGACAGGGCGCCAATCCATCGCTGGACACACACTCACTCACACACACACACTCTATATGGGGCAATTTGGAGAACTCAATTGACTTGGTCCATGTTTTTGGACTGTGGGAGGAAACCGGAGAACCCGGAGGAAACCCACGCAGACACAAGGAGAACATGGAAACTCCACCCAGATGGGGATTCGAACCGGGAATCCCTAGCGCTGAGAGGAGAACGTGCTAAACCACTAAACCCCCGTGCCGCCCGCTCTGTGTTTAACTAAATTAAATTAGGATTATTTATTCAAAGCAATGAAATTAGCATTTTGTTAATTACGACTTATTTTAACATTGACATTACGTTTATTTTATAGTTATATTCAGAACATTGGATGAACTTATTCTACATTTATGATTTTAAATGTATCTCGTCTGTTCCTGAGGATTTGAACTTGATTTGAACTTGAACCAAAAAACAAAAACAAAAAAAAAAAAACACTAAATACAGACAGAAAGCAGATGGCGCTGTGGTTTGATGCTCAGCATGTTCTCCTCCAGGTTCCAGTTCTGGGGATCCAGGTTCGAGTCCCAAACTGGGTGGAGTTTCCATGTTCTCCCCGTGTCCGCGTGGGTTTACAGCGGGTTGGGGGAAAAGACGTAAGACTTTATTATTATTATTAGAAATAAAATATATGTATCTATTTTAAATTTAGCTATCTTTAAGATAGGTGTAGTTAGTTTCACACATCCACCCTCCTGTGTGAGTGTGTGTGTGTGTGTGTGTGTGTGTGTGTGTGTGTGTGTGTGTGTGTGTGTCGTGGGGGGGGGGGGGGGGGGGGCGACCTGAATGGGTTGGAAAAATACTGACAGCATGCAGCAATGGTGCCGTGTGGGCTGCGTCTCAAATCAACAGACACAACGTAAAATATTTAAAGAAAAAAAAAATTTTATGTGTATTTTATCCCCCTCACATTAAAGGGGATATATATTCAGGGACTGCACAATGGTGCAGTGGTTAGCACCTTCTCCCAGCACTGGGGATTCAGGTTCGAATCCCGTGTTCTCCCCGTGTCCGCGTGGGTGTCCTCCGGGTTCTCCGCTTTCCTCCCACGGTTCAAAAACATGGATTCATGGTAAATCGATTGCTCTAAATTGCCCCATATACTGAAATGAATACATAATCAGGTCCAATCCCACTAAAAATGACCATTGTGGGCTCTATTCATTTATTTTTATATATTATTCTGGTTTAATCCGCAAATCATGCAATCTGGTCACGATTGTTTCCTAAATGGAGTCGGAGTTTCTGTTAAACGTGATGCTGAAAGGTCAATATTACAAATTTTAACCAAATAACGACAAATATGACCAAAAAGCTTGCTGCTCATTTCCCCCCACGTTTGCTTAATTGCTAATACGACCACAAAACGTTCACTTCATCAACTAATAATTAATAATTATCCAAATATTTATTAGACTTGGGACGTCGAAATCTATGTTTTGAGGTTCGAACATGGGCGAACGACGACGGGGCACGGTGGCTTAGTGGTCAGCACGTTCTCCTCTCAGCGCTAGGGATTCCCGGTTCGAATCCCCATCTGGGTGGAGTTTCCATGTCCTCCCCGTGTCCGCGTGGGTTTCCTCCGGGTTCTCCGGTTTCCTCCCACAGTCCAAAAACATGGATCAAGGTCAATTGAGTTCTCCAAATTGCCCCATATAGAGTGTGTCTGTGTGAGTGAGTGTGTGTCCAGCGATGGATTGGCGCCCTGTCCTGGGTGTATCTGCCCAGCACCTGAGACGTTCTCCCCTGGATGGGCATGGGGAACCCCACCGCGACCCTAATAGAGGATAAAGCTCTAAAATAACTCAAAATTGAGTCTTGGTCCTCCCAAGGTTTCTTCCTTAAATAACAACATAAGGGAGTTTTTTCTTGCCGCTGTCGCTTCGGCTCGCTCTTTGGGGGTTTAAAGGCTTTACATTCTGTAAAGCTGCTTTGTGACAATGTACTGTTGTAAAAAGCGCGACATAAATAAATAACTTGAACTTGAACTAGGGCGACACGGTGGCTTAGTGGTTTAGCATGTTCTCCTCTCAGCGCTAGGGATTCCCGGTTCGAATCCCCATCTGGGTGGAGTTTCCATGTTCTCCCCATGTCTGCGTGGGTTTCCTCCGGGTTCTCCGCTTTCCTCCCACAGTCCAAAGACATGGATCAAGTCGATTGAATTCCCCAAATTGCCCCATATAGAGTGTGTGTGTGTGAGTGAGTGTGTGTCCAGCGATGGATTGGCGCCCTGTCCTGGGTCTATCTGCCCAGCACCCGAGACGTTCTCCCCTGGATGGGCATGGGGAACCCCACCGCGACCCTAATAGAGGATAAAGCGGGAGATAATGAATGAATGAATGAATGAATGAACATGGCACGAGCGTCAGATTAGCGAGTGCGCAAGGGCACTCGCGACGAATTGAGACGCACCCTCGGGCCGCCTCTTTATTTTGATGCCTTTGGCAGCGGTAGGGATCAAGTGGGCGAGAGGGAGGGAGGGAGGGAGGGAGGGAGGGGCGAGTGAGCGAATGACACCGAGCCGACTGGAAGCCCCATTTAACACCTCGATGAGACCGGGCGGAGATGCGCGCAGCCTGCGGGGCCGAATAATCGCTCGATTCGGATCTTTATCAGCACATTTTACACCTTTTCTCTCTTGACTGGTGAGTGAGCGTCGCCTTAACAACGAAATCAGACGGTTATTTTCGACAGAAATGACCGCTTTCACGGTTTAATATGCGGCGCCGACGGTTTCTGACGGGCCGCGTTTCAAACGGCACGTTGACAGCGCAGTAGTGTCCTCGGAACGGCAGCGGGCAGCCGGACGTAGGCACCTCGTTGACGTTCTGTTGTAGGGAGGGCGCTGCGTATTGGGACGCGGCCGCAGCTTTAGCGCTATGCTAACCGGCAACCTGGTTACGTTTGTGTTCCCAACGTTCCGCACTCTTAATTAAATTAATTGCACGAGTGGATATGAAAACGCACACTTTAATGAGGTTAATTGCTCGAGTTTAGATGTCAAGCCGAGTGTTGTATCGACGCGAAAAAGAACGCCGGCGGTTGGCTTTGAAGTTCGTTGACGTCAGTGACGTAGGCGCTTTATATTGTTATTGTTATTGTTGTATTGTTATTGTTAGTTAGTTAGTTAGTTGGGGAATGAACTCGTAAATCCTGTACGTCCTGCTCTGTGGTTCCACGTTAATTGGTTCCACGGTGCTTTTGGTTGACATTTAGTGTTTAATCTGTAGTTTGTTTTTTGGGGAATTAAATTAAATTAAATTTAATTTAATTTAATTAATTTTTTTTCATTGAAACGTTCGTTTCGTTCTTTTTATAGAACACGGTGGAGGGGGGTGTATTGTGTTGTTCTTTTATTGTTCTCCTGTTCTAGCAAAGCACTGTGCACGCACCTGAATGTTTACGTCCGCCTTATTTGCATTCTGTATGTCTGTGCTCCTCTTAGTCCCTCTTTTTCCCCTTTAATCTTCACCCAGTTGCCCTGTGTCCTCTGAACTGCTTCGGCTCCATACTCCTCCATCCGTCCATTATCATGCCCATCCGGGCGTAACGTCTCGGTTGCTGAGCAGATACACCCAGGACAGGGTGCCAATCCATCGCTGGACACACACTCACTCACATATACACACTCTATATGGGGCAATTTGAAGAATTGACAATTGACCTTGATCCATGTTTTTGCACTGTGGGAGGGAACGGGAGAACCCGGAGGAAACCCACGCGGACACGGGGAGAACATGGAAACTCCACCCAGATGGGGATTCGAACCGGGAAGCCCTAGCGCTGAGAGGCGAACATGCCAAAGCACTAAGCCCCCGTGCCGCCTCAGCTCCATACCAAAGGTTATAAAAAGATTGGGAGCGGTAATCCCGAAGACCCTGGCCTTATTGAGTTTCAGAGCGCTCATTGGAATAAAGGTCTGAACATCAGATATAACCTTAATGTGGGTCCTTGAGAGCTTAAATACACACACACACACACACACACACACACACACACACACACACACACACACACACACACATGCACACACACACACACACACACACACACACAGCGACATGGAGACAAACGTTTAGGACATTTTAATCCGTATGTATACATACACTATTTTCCGCTTTGTCTAGGGTCGGGGCGGCACGGTGGCTTAGTGGTTAGTACGTTCTCCTCTCAGCGCTAGGGATTCCCGGTTCGAATCCCCATCTGGGTGGAGTTTCCATGTTCTCCCCGTGTCTGCCCGGCGCCCGGGACGTTCTCCCCTGGATGGGCATGGGGAACCCCACCGCGACCCTAGTGGAGGATAAAGCGGGAGATAATGAATGAATGAATGAATGAATGTCTAGGGTCGCAGTGGGGTTCCCCATGTCCATCCAGGGGAGAAAGTTTCGGGCGCTGGGCAGATACACCCAGGACAGGGCGCCAATCCATCGCTGGGCACACCCTCACTCACACAGACACACTCTATATGGGGCAATTTGGAGAATTCAATTGACCTTGAATCCATGTTTTTGGACTGAGGGAGGAGACCGGAGAAGCTGGAGGAAACCCACGTGGACACGGGGAGAACATGGAAACTCCACCCAGATGGGGATTCGAACCGGGAATACCTAGCGCTGAGAGGAGAACATGCCAAACCACTAAGCCACCCTGGACATTTTAGTCCATCCCTTTAAATTGTCAACAGTTTAGGGAAGTCCCTCGTTCCCTGTGACACAATGAGAACTGGACACTAATGATTTTGGGGGGGGGGGGCAACGGAATACGTATAAACGTCTTAAAATCAGATATAACCTTTATGTAGGTCCTTGAGAGTTGGGTGGAGGGGAGGGGGGGGTGAGGGTGACGGAGGGGGGGGTGAGGGTGACTGAGGGCGAGCTATATGTGGTCCACGTTCTCGTCAGCACTTCTGCAGATGTTCCTACGGTGGCACATCTGTTTGTGCGATCAGGTATCCGCTTCAGCCGAGCTCTTAGAGGAACCCGAGTTCCTGGAATGCTGTTCCTCTCCCCCCGACCCCCCCCCCCCCCCCGCACCGAGCGACCCTACGGTATTTTTAGCGCTTGTTTTCGGAGGGGCGGCGCGGTGGCTTAGTGGTTTAGCACGTTCGCCTCTCAGCGCTAGGGGTTCCCGGTTCGAATCCCCATCTGGTGGAGTCTCCCAGTGTCGGCGTGGGTTTCCTCCGGGTTCTCCGGTTTCCTCCCACAGTCCAAAAACATGGATCAAGTCAATTGAATTCTCCAAATTGCCCCCTATTGAGTGTGTCTGTGTGAGTGAGTGTGTACCCATCGATAGATTGCCCCCCTGTCCTGGGTGTATCTGCCCAGCGCCCGAGACGTTCTCCCCTGGATGGGCATGGGGAACCCCGCCCCCCCCCCATGACCCTAATATAGGATAAACAGGCAGGAACTAGGCACTTTATAGTTCCTAGAACCACTGGTTCCCCATTCCGATGGTGGGTGGGGGTTCCCACATGCCCATCCAGGGGAGAACGTTTAGGGCGCTGGGCAGATACACCCAGGACAGGGCGCCAATCTATCACTGAACACACACTCTATATGGGGTAATTTGGAGAATTCAATTCACCTTGATCCATGTTTTCCGACTGTGGGAGGAAACCGGAGAACCCGGAGGAAACCCCACGCGGACATGGGGAGAACATGCGAACTCCAGCCAGATGGGGATTCGAATCCCTAGCGCTGAGAGGAGAACATGCCAAACCACTAAGCCACCGTGCCGCCTAGTTCTCGGAACTGTAATACTATAAAACCCGTATAATCCTATCCCGTCTTGCTCTGCAGATTCTAGACAGGTCTCAGTGTCCCGCTCCGGGGGCTGGGTGAAGGAACCGTCAGCTTCTCAGATGTCCTCCTGTTGGACGAGCGTCCACATATTTTTGGCGGTGTAATGATTCTGGCGGCTGTGGGTTTAATGAATGAGTCTCTGCAGCACTTTTCATTGAGTTTTCTTTTTTTTTTTTTTTTTTTTTGCTCATCGATCGGCGTATTTATCAATGAGTCTCCGGTTCCTGACCCCCCTCCCCCCACCCCGCAGTATTTCACTGAAACGGCGCTCTGAGTGCACGGGGCCCGCTGCCAGACGCGGCCCATAAACCTGAGCGGCATTTTAATGGCTCGCAAAGCTCCCCGAGTCCCCCCCCCCCCCCCCCTTGTGAATTTTTTTTTTTTGTTTTTTTTTTGTTTTTTTTTGCTTTGTGGTCAGCACGTTCGCCTCTCAGCACTAGGGATTCCCGGTTCGAATTCCCATCTGGGTGGAGTTTCCATGTTCTCCCCGTGTCTGCGTGGGTTTCCTCCGGGTTCTCCGCTTTCCTCCCACAGTCCAAAAAACATGGATCAAGTCAATTGAATTCTCCAAATTGCCCCATATAGAGTGTGTCTGCGTGAGTGAGTGTGTGCCCAGCGATGGATTGGCGCCTTGTCCTGGGTGTATCTGCCCAGCGCCCGAGACGTTCTCCCCTGGATGGGCATGGGGAACCCCACCGCGACCCTAATAGAGGAGATAATGAATGAATGAGTTTTTTTCTTGCGACTTCCCAAACACTTTCGGTTTGTTGACCGACTCCTCACTGTGTCTTTCAGGGCGACGTGAACTCGGGTCCAAGATGGTGCAGAAGTATCAGTCCCCCGTCCGCGTCTACAAACACCCCTTCGAGCTGGTGATGGCGGTGAGTCGACTCTTTCGTTTTCGCGGTGTTTCGTTGTTGTTGTTATTGTCAGTGTTGTGTGGTATGTTGTGGTTCCGGTATTTCACAGTTAATTCTGAGAAATCACGGCGCCTCCTCCGGAGCACCTCCCAAAATCTGGGACATTAAGGTTCTCAAGGCTTATTATGAGACACACCTACACACACACACACACACACACAGCGACCACGGAGACGAAGGTTCAGGACGTTTTAATCCATCCCTTTAAATTGTCAACAGTTTGGGGAAGTCCCTTTTCCCTCCTCCCCTATGACCCAATGAGAACTGGACACAGGATGGACGTCTTGTGGCTCATCGGATATTACAGAGAACGTTTAAACCACGTGGACGGCGACTTGGTGGTCAGCACGTTCGCCTCTCAGCGCTAGGGATTCCCGGTTGGAATCCCGATCTGGGTGGAGTTTGCATGTTCTCCCCGTGTCCCTGTGGGTTTCCTCCAGGTTCTCCGCTTTCCTCCCACAGTCCAAAAAACATGGATCAAGTCAATTGAATTCTCCAAATTGCCCCATATAGAGTGTGTTTGAGTGAGTGAGTGTGTGTTCAGTGATAGATTGCGCCCCTGTCCTGGGTCTATCTGCCCAGCGCCCGAAACGTTCTCCCCTGGATGGGCATGGGGAACCCCACCGCGACCCTAATAGAGGACAAAGTGGAAGATAATGTATGGATTTCCACCCTAATGAGTTTGGGATGGGAGGCGAACCTCCAGCAGCCACCCTGAAATGTGCGTCTTGTTCTTTGTGACCGTCGCCCACGACCTCAGAACAGCGCGGAACGTCTGATTCGGACGGGTTGTTTACACTGAGGTTATATAATCCTGCGTGTGAACGCCGTGTGTAAGGAGGGCAATTATGTGGTGCGTGTTTGCTCCTGCTGAACCACCGCTACCTTGTGGTTGTGACCTCGAGGCGTATTTACAGAACACAAGCACCCGGATGTTCTGCGTTTGGCGGATGACGTGAGCGGACCTGTCTGAAGGTTTCACCGCTGCTGTGTGTTTACTATGAAGAACAATTCAATAATAAGTCCTTTATTTGCTTTGTTTACACCTTAATTGTTCTCCTGGGGAGGACGTGGGGTGTCGGCACTGGTTTTGCGCTCTCTGCAGATTGGCACAGCTGTTCGTCAAACGAAACAAAACCCCCTTTTAATTTCCAGACTCACGAGCGGCATTTGTCGGTCACATGCTCCCACAGTGGGCCGCATTCCTATCCCGTCACACTCAACGGAGTCGGCGGCGTCTCGAGCGTGTCGTAAACGTTGCGTTCGGAATGTAGCTTCTGTCCTGTCCTAGCTTGTCCTCTGGAGTGAACTGAACTGAGGCTGTTTTTAAAGTCGTACATAACGAGGACAAACTTAAACCTTTAGCGTGGCGTCTTAACACAATTGTTCAACGAAAGCGTTCGGGGGCCCCAGCAAGCAAATATTTAAAACGCAAGAAACAAACTTTTAAAATTAAAATAAAAAACTTGTTAGTTTATATTTTAGTATATTGCATTTTTTTTCGTTTGAGTTTAATAACATTCATTCATTCATTATCTCCCACGCTTTATCCTCTATTAGGGTCGCGGTGGGGTTCCCCATGCCCATCCAGGGGAGAACGTCTCGGGCGCTGGGCAGATAGACCCCAGGACAGGGCGCCAATCCCATCGCTGGGCACACACACTCACTCACACAGACACACTCTATATGGGGCAATTTAGAGAATTCAATTGACTTGATCCATGTTTTTTGGACTGTGGGAGGAAACCGGAGGAACCCAGGAGGAAACCCACGCGGACACGGGGAGAACATGGAAACTCCACCCAGATGGGGATTCGAACCGGGAATCCCTAGCGCTGAGAGGAGAACATGCTAAACCTCTAAGCCACCGTGCCGCCAGTTTAATAACATGTTAATTACAATTACTTTTTATTTATTTAGTACATACTTTATTATTTATTACTACAGTTTAACTTTGGGAAGTGGTGCCCCCCCGCCCCCCCCCCCCCCCCCCCCCCCCCCCCCCCCCCAATCAATAAAGTATTCTCATTATAAATTTTAGTGATTAGTGGGAGGGGCTCTCTTGAGGTGTCATATTTTACAGCGTTGACAGTCACAGAATTTAAAGAGACATGCAGACAGTTTGTCCTGCGTGCAATTCATAACCTGCTGTTGTCTGGGCCCCCCCCCCCCCCCCGAGTCTATCTAGGGGCCCTAATGCAATTGGTTGGTTTGGTTGTGGAGGGCCTCACTGTTACAGATTTTTTTTTTATTATTATTATTTTTTTTAATATAGCGATGCTATATAAAATTTCATTCATTCATTATCTCCCGCTTTATCCTTTATTAGGGTCGCGGTGGGGTTCCCCATGCCCATCCAGGGGAGAACGTTTCAGGCGCTGGGCAGATACACCCAGGACAGGGCGCCAATCCATCACTGGGCACACACTCACTCACACAGACACACTCTATGGGGCAATTTTTGAGAATTCAATTAGCTTGATCCATGTTTTTGGACTGTGGGAGGAAAGCGGAGAACCCGGAGGAAACCCACGCAGACACGGGGAGAACATGGAAACTCCACCCAGATGGGGATTCGAACCGGGAATCCCTAGCGCTGAGAGGCGAACGTGCTAAACCACTAAGCCACCGTGCCGCTACATAAAATTTATTTAATATATTCATTATTGAGGAAAATCCGGAGCGTTCATAAAATAAAAGCGAAGTTTACGTTTAATTAGACTGTAGTGATGTCACTTCTGTAATAATTATATTGTTATGTATGTTATAAACATTATAACATCATTTTCTACAGCTACTTCTAAAGACATGCCCTCTGTTTCTGTCCTCACTGGACAGAGCAGCACAACCTCGTGGGGGTGTTTGTGTGGAAGGCTGAAGGCGTTCAGTATTTTATTTCCTGTAACCGATGCACACTGATGCGTTTGGACAGAAGTCGCCGACTTCCTCGCGTCCGAGGCCGCGAATGCCCGAGCCAAGAGCGAGTCTTACTGGAAGGGAAGCGTTTGCATGTGATGAACAGTACGGTGGGAAAAAAAAAAAACAAAACAATTGAGCAGACAGAATTTATAATTGTCCCGGGGGGGTGTTTCGAATGAATCGGTCAGAAGCTCGTTGGCGGTCCTCAGCAGGCTCGTGTAGGTGTGACCGGTTGGCGTCCGCATTCTTTCCGAATGCCTCGGGTGCAGCGTGTTGGACGGCGTCCAGTTGAGGGTCGTTTTGGGTTTTGGGAACCTCCTCGGAGTGAGTGACTGTGGATTATTTTTTATTTATTTTATTATTATTTTTTTTTTCAATCAGAACCTCATGCGAGTGTAATCAATGGAATGTTCCGCCGCCGTTCGTTTCCCAGAAACGTTCCTGTACGGTGTAACATGCAAACATGAATTTTATGAACACTGAGGTTCTGAGGTCTGAGGTTCGAGTCCACGCTCCTCCACCAGGTGCCTTTGTATTATTTTTTTTGGCTGTCCACATTTGTTCGTATGTCGTCCTACGTACAGTCCTTCGAGGGCGTGTGCAGGGTGCTTGTGTCGTGCACGGCAAGATATTTGGCCTCTTGTGATAGGCTTATTTTCGGAGTATTGGGCTATTTCGTTTCCCAATCAGGGGTTGCAGTCGAGTACCTAGTTATGAGAACAGTTTGGGGAAGGCCCTTCAATCCAGCATGCATAAAACCATTCATTCATTCATTCATTCATTATCTTCCGCTTTATCCTCTATTAGGGTCGCGGTTGGGTTCCCCATGCCCATCCAGGGGAGAACGTTTCAGGCGCTGGGCAGATACACTCAGGACAGGACGCCAATCTATCGCTGGGCACACACTCACTCACACACACACACACTCTATATGGGGCAATTTGGAGAACTCAATTGACCTTGATCCATGTTTTTGGACTGTGGGAGGAAACCGGAGAACCCGGAGGACTCTCACGCAGACACGGGGAGAACATGGAAACTCCACCCAGATGGGGATTCGAACCGGGAATCCCTAGTGCTGAGAGGAGAACATGCTAAACCACTAAGCCACCGTGCCGCCCTGCATAAAACCAAGACGGTTGAATTTCCTGGCATGACCCTGTTAAAGACCTCTGGGATGAATTAGAATGCCAATTGTGTCGTCCGACGCCACTGTCTCGCCTTACAAATGCTCATACAGTTCTATTGGAGACCAGTCTAGAACTATGATGTCATAACACGTGCACGTCAACATGTGGAGCATGTGCATTAATAAGGCTTGTTATTGAAATGAAATAAATTGAGTGATTGGACCTCGCTGAAGGCTCACGCGGTTCTCCGGAGGTTCTGCGTGTTGGCGTCCGATAGCAGGAAGCCGGAGAGCAACAATGCACGCGGCGGCGTGATTCGTCCTCCAGACTCGGCGCTTTCAATATTTCCTAACAGGAAGAACAGAAAGGACATTGTTCTCTGAACCCGTGGCCCCCTGCGGGGTGGGGTGGCAGCCACCAGAGGGTTCTAGTCCCCGCTGTTTTCAGTGTCGCAGGCTCGAGTCGCGTTCCCGCCCGCAGGCCGCCGTGCGTTTGCGCCGAGCTTAAGCCCTCGGTTTTCAATCAGGACTCGGAAGGCATGTGGCATCTGCACCGCCGCTGCCCCTATAATCCAGATTTAATGGAATAATCCGGCAGAACAAAGCAGATTATCTGAGAGCAGCAGGAGTGCGCCGGTGAGGGGTGGGGTGGGGTGGGGTGGGGTGGGGGGGGTTCCCAGCGGATCAGAGTTAATGAGCACAAACGGGTTCCTGCGTCCTGAAGTTAATTAGGTGGCAACACGCGAAGCGTCACATCACGCCTGACCTTTTGGAAAGTCTGATTCAGATTTAATTAAATAATTATTTAAACATGCCTTTGATTATGAAGCATCCATAGCCCCCCCGCCCCCCCCCCCCTCCCCCCCCCCCCCCCCCCCCCCTCAGTGTGAGCGGCCTGAATCGAGCACATTGTTGTGTTTGGTGTCTGTGGGAGGTCAGTGAGATTCGGTCAGTTCCAGAAACGATGAGAACGGCGTTCTGTGGAGTTCTAAAGCCGGGCTTTAGAACGTACGTGATGGAAGCAAAGATCTGAAACTGGCATAAAGTGTGTGTGTGTGTGGAGATATAATATACTATATATATATATATATGTATATATATGTATATATATATATATACACAAACACAAAAATATGACCATATGTGTGTGTGTGGTGTATATATATATATATATGTATGTGTATATATATATATATATATATACGTGTGTGTATATGGCGGCATGGTGGCTTAGTGGTTAGCACGTTCTCCTCTCAGCGCTAGGGATTCCCGGTTCGAATCTCTATCTGGGTGGAGTTTTCCATGTTCTCTCCCCGTGTCTGCGTGGGTTTCCTCCGGGTTTCTCTCCCGGTTTCCTCCCACAGTCCAAAAACATGGATCAAGTCAATTGTACTTCTCAAAAATTGCCCCATATAGAGTGTGTCTGTGTGAGTGAGTGTGTGTCCAGCAATGTATTGGCGCCCTGTCCTGGGTCTATCTGCCCAGAGACCGAAACGTTCTCCCCTGGATGGGCATGTGGAACCCCACCGCGACCCTAATAGAGGATAAAGCGGGAGATAATGAATGAATGAATAGTATATAATATAATATAACGTCCTCTAAAGACGTTCCTCTAAACCGTCGTCTTCATCTTCACTCCGCATGAACATGTGCTTTTTCATTCTCATATCCGTGGCATTAACGCATGGAACCTGCTCCGCTCCGTCTGATAATCTGTATGTAATCTGCTGGAACAAAGCACCACCGCCTGTACCGTTCCCTCCCCGCGAGCACGGGATGTTCCCTCCAGCACCGAACATCTGGAGAAGCACCTGCTTATCCCGTCGCTTTGAATTGAACGCAAATTGCACTTGGCTTCGGTGAGTACACCATGCAAAGGGTAAAGAGCTTCGAGTTCTTGTAGTTCAGAGAGTCCTCTGGGGCGCGCAGTTTGGAACCTCAGGACCGTAGATAACGCGGTTATAAATAGTTCCGTTCTGGAAGCTGATTGCAGGGAGCTAAATGAGGTTCTCCCTCTGGTTTACCCACTCTAAAGACATTCTGGCAGAATGATGCCGTGTACCGCGGGTTCCCGTAATGAGTGTGACCATGTGGACACCTGTCCTGGTTCTTAGGGTCGGACCTGCTCGTGGGTGCGCCTTGGGGACGCGTGAAACCCACGGAATGTTAAGAGCTTGGCTTCAGTTTCGGAGGGGGGGGGGGGTCTTTGGCCGGCTCACAGAGATGGGCTTGTTAGATTCCTACGTACTCATAGGGCGCTATAGGACTGGGATTCTCAATGTTCTCTCAACCCAGGACCCACATGTTCTCACAGTCGTTAAGACGCTACCCAAATTTATAGAATACAAACCAAAGTAATTTATTTTTTAAAAATTCACGCAACGTGAATTTAAGAGCAATTTTTCTTTAACAAACCGAGAAACGTTTCGCCATCTGGCCTCTGAACGTCATCACAAATTTAAAGAGATGGGTAACCGGCAAATGGTGGCTACTAGGGGTGAGCTGCAGTATTCGCTGATTCGACGATTCGATTCGGAGAACCGTAGTCGACTATGAACCTCATACTCGAATGTACCATTTTGACCACATGGGGGCGCCCATGGCTGCTGCTAAGCATTAGTTTTTACATGAAATGTCTTTGTTTTCGTTATATATATATAACCTTTTGTCAAATAAAATCATCCTAATTTCTGTTAATATGTTTTTGGAAAAAAGTCCAGAATGGGGATCCCATTTATGGTACTCTAGAAAAACAAGTAAAATATAAAAATATATATTTTTTAAAAACCACGCTTATAGCGCCATCTTGTGGTGAAATTTTAACTGATTCAACTATCAGTCGACTATAGGGAAAATCTGACAGATCAGATTCGACTATGAAAATCCTTAGTTGAAGACACCCCTAGTGACTACCATGGCAATGAGAATGCAGCGTGCGTCTGACGCATGCCTCTCTTTGTCTTTAAGTATAAAATCAGACGAGCATTACTTATTTTTATTTATTTATTGATCACAAGCTTTCCACGACCCAGAGTGAGAGAGTTGCTGCGATAGGGTATGTAGATCAGTGCTTAGAGAGATGGTCTACCAGGTAAGGCCCTTAACCCTTATCTGATTGGCTGAGCGATGTCAGCTGTGACATCATTTACAATAACGCACACCTCTGAGCGCGTCACATTCGTATCAATGCGTGATATACAATGCATTGTTTTAAATCGTGAACTACAGAATAATATAAACAGCGAGCAGATTCCCGGTCAGCACCAAACCTGTTACTCAGCGATCAGTGTGCACTTTAAAAACCGGGCTAGATTACATCACGGGCGTAAACGAATGAATCGCACCTTTGTTTTTTTTTTTTTATTTAAATTTTTTTTTTATTATAGTGTATTATAAAAGCATTAAGACACTCGCCGTTGTGTATTATTGTGAATAAGGTGTAACTGTGCTTCGCTATGTGTCGTCACGATAATGCCACGCCCTCTCGTACCGTACTGCGTACTGTTGCTCCGACTCCAAAAAAACTGCTCGCTGACGTAGCGTAATGTATAAAAGGACGCTTGCTTTAAAAAAAATGACTTCAGCATCATTTCTGTAAATTAAATTCGAATTCTAACCAAATCACTTTATAGACTTAGTTTTGTGGTAACGCTCAACCCCCATCGCTGCTCTTTCTCCAAATTGCCCCATATAGAGTCTGTCTGTGTGAGTGAGTGTGTTCCCAGTGATAGATTGCCCCCCCCCCGTCCTGGGTGTATCTGCCCAGCGCCCGAAACGTTCTCCCCTGGATGGGCATGGGGAACCCCCCACCCCCACCGCGACCCTAATAGAGGATAAAGCGGAAGATAATGGATGGATGTGCTACATATTATTCCGTCTCGATGTGGAGGAGTATCGACTCCCAACCGAGTGCCGCAGGGGTGCGTCCTGCAGGGGGCGGTGGAGCAAGGGGGTATAGGGCATGAACAACACATTGTGGAACTGAAGTGATTAACGCACCCGTTGGATGTTCCACACCCCATTGTGTGGAGGGGGGGGGTAATGGTATGCCCCCTGCTGAAAATGTACGATGTAAACACGACTCTGTGGTCTTGTGTTTTGGCACCGCAGCCGAAATTGGGGTGGGGGGGGTCGAGTCGACATCGCTCTGTAAACGCCGGTGGTGTTTAATCGACTGCGTTCGGAACCTCGAGTGCGGAACGTGCGAAGAACCCTGCCGGAGAGCCGCAGGGCGGCGGCGATTGGCCGATGTGTCTCGTTCTGCCCCCCCATCCCTCTCTGATGGAGAGCTGGAGGTTTTTTTTTGTTTTTTTGTTTTTTTTGGTTGTTTTTTTTTCCCTCACACTGCAGCACATTGCGTTTTTTCTTTTTATTTATTTATATATTTTTTTGTTCCTCTCTCTCACAGCCGACAGCAAGCGTGTGACTTTATCTGTGTGCTGCAGGCGCCGGCTGACGAACCCCCACCCCCCCCCACACCCCACCCCCCCAACTCCTACACCACCACCGCATGCATGTTCCCCCGTTCTCACTTCACACGGCGCATCCAGCTGCACGAGCGCATGCCCCACATGCCTGACGCGGCAGCGCTCCCCGCAGAGTACAGAGAGTACACCGTGTTCCCGGCTCGAGCGTCGCACATAGTGCGCAGTCGCACGGCGCGCGCTGCGGGGGGTAGGTTCTGCTCGTAGGTTCTGCTCGTAGGTTCTGCTCGTTACGTGGTGGTAACGTAGTGACGACCGTTTTGCGGCGGGTGGCTTTCACTGCCTCACTATACATCCGTATATAAGATGAACTTAGTGATGGAGTTGTTGGGGCGTTGGGGTGTATCGGGTGGAGTTTCCATGTCCTCCCCGTGTCCGCGTGGGTTTCCTCCGGGTTCTCCGGTTTCCTCCCACAGTCCAAAAAACATGGGTCAAGGTCAATTGAATTTTCCCAATTGCCCCATATAGAGTGTTTGTGTCTGTGTGAGTGTGTGGTGTAGTAATTGGCATGTTCTCCTCTCAGCACTAGGGATTCCCGGTTCGAATCCCCATCTGGGTGGAGTTTCCATGTTCTCCCCGTGTCCGCGTGGGTTTCCTCCGGGTTCTCCGGTTTCCTCCCACAGTCCAAAAAACATGGGTCAAGGTCAATTGAATTTTCCCAATTGCCCCATATAGAGTGTGTTTGTTTGTAGAGTCATAGATTGCCCCCCCTGTCCTGGGTCTATCTGCCCAGCGCCCGAAACGTTCTCCTCTGGATGGGCATGGGGAACCCCCCCCCCCTCCCCTGCGACCCTAATACAGGATATATAAGATGAACTTAGTGATGGAGTTGTTGGGGTTTATCGGGGGGAGTTTCCATGTCCTCCCCGTGTCCGCGTGGGTTTCCTCCGGGTTCTCCGTTTCCTCCCACAGTCCAAAAAACGTGGGTCAAGGTCAATTGAATTTTCCAAATTGCCCCATATAGAGTGTGTTTGTTTGTAGAGTCATAGATTGCCCCCCTGTCCTGGGTCTATCTGCCCAGCGCCCGAAACGTTCTCCTCTGGATGGGCATGGGGAACCCCACTTGCGACCCTAATAGAGGATATATAAGATGATATAAGATGAACTTAGTGATAGTCATTGGGGCGTATCGGAATGCCGAGTTCAGAACACACCCAGACCCACCCAAGACATGGGCCTTCCCCAAACTGTTCTTGGCTCAGTGATGGGAGCTGCGTGTTCTGTAGAGGGTTGAATCATTTCCGTGATTCATTGTTATTTTTAAGGTTTATATTTTTGTATCACAAACCTTTAAATACATTTGTATTTCGTATGGTTGCCCCGCCCCCCCCCCCCACCCCCCCGCTCGTTATTACTCATCATCTCCACATCCTCATGTAACAGGAAGCCATGTGTCTGCTCCGTACGACCTCACGCTGCATCATCCTCGGCCCTGACGCCCTGCGGGGGGCGTCGCACGCGCGGGGGGGGGGGGGGGGGGTGACCCGCATCCCCTATGTTTACAGATGTCATCTGGAAGCGTTAACCGGCGTTCTCGCTGCAGAACCACCACGCGCGCCGCGCCCGCCGTCAGAGTCTGAGGGCCGTAATTACGGTGGAGTTCCGCCGGCGGAGGCGTTTCTGTGCCAAGATAATGCGGTGCTGTCGGCGCGAGCGAGAACTTTACAGAACCGCAGAACCGACAGGCTCGCGTCCCGCTCATTAACCAGATCCCAAATTTAAGAGGACATTAGAGACACACACTCTCTCTCTCTCTCTCTCTTGTTCTCCCCCTTCTCTCTCCCTCTCTCTTTCTCTCTCTCTCTTGTTCTCCCCCTTCTCTCTCTCTCTCTATTTGCTCTCGCTTACTCACACTCTCTAATTTGTTCTCTATTTCTCTCGCACTGGCATGCTCTCTCTCTCTCTCTCTCTCTCTCATTTCTCTTTCTCTCTCTCACTGGTGCGCTCTCTCTCTCTCTCTCTCTCTCTCTCTCTCATTTCCTCTTTCTCTCTCTCACTGGTGCGCGCTCTCTCTCTCTCTCATTTCCTCACTTGTGCTCTTTCTCATTTCCTCTTTCTCTCTCTCACTGGTGCTCTCTCTCTCTCTCTCTCATTTCCTCTTTCTCTCTCTCACTGGTGTGCTCTCTCTCTCTCTCTCTCATTTCCTCTTTCTCTCTCTCACTGGTGCTCTCTCTCTCTCTCTCATTTCCTCTTTCTCTCTCACTGGTGCGCGCTCTCTCTCTCTCTCATTTCCTCACTTGCGCTCTTTCTCATTTTCTCATTCTCTCTCTCTCTCTCTCTCTCTCTCTCTCTCTCAATTTTAATTTCAATTTAAAAGCTTTATTTGCATGACAAAATAACCATTCGTATTGCACAAAGCCGGTTTACAAAAATAAAATAAAAATAAAATAAAAAACAATAAACAATAAAAACAAATTTACAAAATTACAAGAATGTACATAGTATACAATGAAATAGTATAATATATACATATATATAAATATTTAAATAAAAGTAGAGGTGTGTGTGTGTGTGTGTGTGTGTGTGTGTGTGTGTTTTTGGTCACTCTCTGTCCCTCTCCTGGTGGCAGGTGTATGTGTACAGTGCTGCCAGTACACAGCTCTCCCTGTGTTCCCCCAGCAGGTGGGGCAGTTTTTGGGTGGGGGTGAGGGAGGTGCAGTTTTTGGGTGGGGGTGAGGGAGGTGCAGTTTTTGGGTGGGGGTGAGGGAGGTGCAGTTTTTGGGTGGGGGTGAGGGAGGTGAAGTTGGGGATGATGTGTGTGAGTTTGTTGTAGTATTTCTCTCTGATGTCGGTGTATCTGGTGCATTCGGTGAGGAAGTGCAGCTCTGTCTCGGTTCTGTTCAGGGGACATCGCTGACACACCCTCTTCTCTCGGGGCAGCCAGGTCTGCCGGTGTCGCCCCGTCTCGATGGCCAGCTGATGAGCGCTGAGTCTGTACCTGGTCAGGGCGTGTCTCGGTCCGGGGTCTCGATGGTCAGCTGATGAGCGCTGAGTCTGTACCTGGTCAGGGCGTGTCTCGGTCCGGGGTCTGTCACACGGCTCAGATAGACTGAACACTCTCTCTCTCTCTCTCTCATTTCCTCTATTTCTCTCTCACTGACACGTGCTCTCTCATTTGCTCTTGCTTATTCACGCTTTCTCTCTCGTTTTCTCTCTCTCTCTCTCTCTCTCGTGTTTTTATATTCTTGAGCACTTTTATTTATTTTATTTATTTTGTTTTTGTTCTTATTTCTTTCTCACAGATTTAATTGTTTTTTTCATTTAGTTTTTTTTTCTTTAACTTTCTTTTTCTTTTTCTTTTCGTTGTGTTTGTTTAATGTTTTAATGTCGTTCATTCAGTCGTTATCTCTCTCTCTCTCTCTCTCACTAATGGCTTTCCTTTTAGATCGAGTTAGTGCACTGACTGGAGCTTATCTCACACTCACTCTCACACACACACTCACACTCACACACACACACTCTCTCTCACACACACACACACACACACACACACACACTCTCACACACACACGACTGAACTATATATGTGTTTGTGTGTTTCTGGATTGTGGTACTTAAAGCCTACACTACTCACCACCCCCCCCCCACCCCCCCACCCACACACACACACACACACACACTCAGTCATCTAATGCAGCTTTTAGAGAGAGAGAGAGAGAGAGAGAGAGAGAGAGAGAGAGACAGGATTAGTAAATGTCACAGAACATCAGCGATGGAATGAGGAGGCACACTGCAGAGATACAAGAATAAGACTTCAGAGAGGACACATGGACGAGAGAGAGAGAGAGAGACAGGAATACTAAGTGTCACAGAGAAAGAGAGAGAGAGAGAGAGAGAGAGAGAGAGAGACAGGAATACTAAGTGTCACAGAGAAGAGAGAGAGAGAGAGAGAGAGACAGGAATACTAAGTGTCACAGAGAAAGAGAGAGAGAGAGAGAGAGAGAGAGAGACAGGATTAGTAAGTGTCACAGAATGTGAGGGGGAGAATGAAGAGGCACACTGCAGAGATACGAGAATAAGACTTCAGAGAGGACACATGGACGAGAGAGAGAGAGAGAGAGAGAGACAGGAATACTAAGTGTCACAGAGAGAGAGAGCGAGAGAGACAGGAATACTAAGTGTCACAGAGAGAGAGAGCGAGAAAGAGAGACAGGAATAATAAGTGTCACAGAGAAAGAGAGAGAGAGACAGGAATACTAAGTGTCAGAGAGAGAGAGAGAGAGACAGAGAGAGGAAGGAATAGAGTGAGGGAGAGACAGGATTAGTAAGTGTCACAGAATGTGAGTGAGAGAGAATGAGGAGGCACACTGCAGAGATACGAGAATAAGACTTCAGAGAGGACACATGGACGAGAGAGAGAGAGAGAGACAGGATTACTAAGTGTCACGCAGAGAGAGAAAGAGAGAGAGAGAGACAGGAATACTAAGTGTCACAGAGAGAGAGACAGTATTCCTGTCTCTCTCTCTCTATTCCTGTCTCTCTCTCTGTGACACTTCGTAATCCTGTCTCTCTCTCTCTATTCCTGTCTCTCTCTCTGTGACACTTAGTATTCCTGTCTCTCTCTCTCTATTCCTGTCTCTCTCTCTGTGACACTTCGTAATCCTGTCTCTCTCTCTCTATTCCTAAGTGTCACAGAGAGAGAGAGACAGGAATAGAGAGAGAGAGAGAGAGAGAGAGACAGGAATACTAAGTGTCACACAGAGAGAGAGAGAGACAGGAATACTAAGTGTGAGAAAGAGAGAGAGAGAGAGAGAGAGAGAGAGAGAGCTGAACGGTTGAACAGATTTTGCTGAATGTTTGTTTGCTTTGTATCAGATTGATGAGGCGGCTGTGTTTCATTTCCCCTGCGTTCCCTCGTTCCCTCGTTCCGTCTGCGTCCTCGGGAACCCCGTGCGTCGAGGTCGTGGCTTTTAGACTCGAGTCCGTGCTCAGGGATCCGATCCAAACGTCCGATCCGACGAGGTTCTCCTGATCACATGACCTCGGTAACCTCGCCGAGCCGCGCTCTCGTTTGCGTTGCTCTTGTTTACAGTGACGCGCGTCCTCGTCGTCCCCGGCGTCCTCATCGTCCCCGGCGTCCTCCACCGACCGGTCCTTAAGCATATTTACAGACCGCCACGCACCGGCCACTTTATTAGGAACACCTGTCCCTTATGTAATCGGCCTCGGAGCCACGTCACCGAGAGAAATAGAACCCGGCGCCGTGCCATTACGCGTGTGATGTCTGCGGGCGGTCGCGTCCCGCGTCGTCCTCATGTAGGGGACGCGTCTCCGTTCGGCTTTAACGAGTCTCTTTGTTTGATGATCATTAAAGGTGAAACAGGATGTTGAGAGAGCGCCGTTTAAGAGAAGGGTAAACAGGATGATCCACCACACGAGGCTGGGTGGAGCAGCGATGGAGAACCTCAGGCCGTTTCCTAAAAACGGAACTCTTGTCCTCATGGGGTGCTCGGTGTGGAACCCTAATAATGCAGTTTTATTACGGTGTCGGTGCAGCCGATAATAGTGTCTCTCCTGTTCCATCGTGTATTAGAGAACATTAGAGGAACCTCGGTGACCTCCACAAGATGGCGCTGTGATGAATCCTAAACAGGCCTCACCTCCCGTACCTCACGATGTTCCTCTCCTCCTCTTCAGGCGTACGAGAGGAGGTTCCCCACCTGCCACCTCATCCCCATGTTCGTGGCCAGCGACGTTCTCGCCGAGGAGACGAGCGAAGACGCGTCCGTGCACAATATCGAGAGGAGGTGCAAGCTGGACGTCGACGCCCCCCGGCTGCTGAAAAAGGTGTTGCGATTAAATTGGAACTTTTTATTTTATTTATTTATTATTATTATTATTATTATTATTCATTATTCATTCATTATCTCCCGCTTTATCCTCTATTAGGGTCGCGGTGGGGTTCCCCATGCCCATCCAGGGGAGAACGTCTCGGGCGCTGGGCAGATAGACCCAGGAAAGGGTGCCAATCCATCGCTGGACACACACTCACTCACACAGACACACTCTATATGGGGCAATTTGGGGAATTCATTTGACTTGATCCATGTTTTTGGACTGTGGGAGGAAACCGGAGAACCCGGAGGAAACCCATGCGGACACGGGGAGAACATGGAAACTCCACCCAGATGGGGATTCGAACCGGGAATCCCTAGTGCTGAGAGGAGAACATGCTAAACCACTAAGCCACCGTGCCACCCATAATAATAATAATAATAATAATAAGGTGGCACGGTGGCTTAGTGTTTAGCATGTTCTCCTCTTAGCGGTTCGAATCCCCATCTGGGTGATGTTTCCATGTTCTCCCCGTGTCCGCGTGGGTTTCCTCCGGGTTCTCCGGTTTCCTCCCACAGTCCAAAAACATGGATCAAGTCAAATGAATTCCCCAAATTGCCCCATATAGAGTGTGTCTGTGTGAGTGAGTGTGTGTCCAGCGATGGATTGGCACCCTTTCCTGGGTCTATCTGCCCAGCGCCCGAGACGTTCTCCCCTGGATGGGCATGGGGAACCCCACCGCGACCCTAATAGAGGATAAAGCGGGAGATAATGAATGAATGAATTATTATTATTATTATTTTTTTTTTTACACGGGGTGTATTTTACAACTGTCAGCTGGTTCCCAGTTGGTGGTGATGTGTGTTTGGGTGGAGTTGGTATGTTCTCCTCACCAAAGTGCCGACCTCGGCACTTTTGTCCTACGGCACTCAAAAAAAAAAAAAACCCACCTGGGTTAGATTCCCATTTGGAGTAAATGATGGTTACGTCAGTGTGTAGTTTGCATGTTCTCCTCGTGCCTCCATGGAGTTCCGTTAGGAACTTTCCCAAAGTGAAGCCATGCCTTCCAAACCGTCCCCAATGTCACACGGTCCTTAAAAATATTCTCGATATATACTAAATCCCAAACGGCTCGATGGCGAAGACGTTAGTCTGAGTGTCCGCTGACAACAGGGATAGGCTCCAGCGGCTTAAAACCCTAACCAGAATATTTTTAAAAAAAAAAAAAAAAACGTCCTTTCGGCCTCACCCAGTGCGGACAGGCCCCGCACCCTGGACAGGCCACCAGCCCCTCTATGACCTCCACCACTGATTTTGGGTTCTCTCTCCTCGCCGCACGCAGATTTCGGGCGTGGACTACGTCTACTTCATCCAGAAGAACACGCTGAACCGCCGCGAGAGGACGCTGCACATCGAGTCCCACAACGAGACCTTCTCCAACCGGGTCATCATCCACGAGCTCTGCTGCTACTCCGTAAGAGATTAAGTCAGGCTTAAGTCAGGCTCACGTTATCTTAATATCCGGCCGTTTGCTTTGGCAACGCGCCCTTCAAACGCACGCTGTTTTTATTTCCCAACGTTCCTTTGGGAATGTTTTTCAATGCCGAGCTGATCCAGAATCAGCCGTGTCGTTGAAGAGGGAGTGACGGCGCTCGAATGCGGAATGCGGCGCTCGAGAGCAGAGAGTCGAAAAACATCCGCCGGCTTTATTTTATTATTAACTTATTTCATTTCCCCCCAGAGCCGGGGAGGAACCGGGTTAAGCAAGCACGAGGGGGGCGCCGCCAGAGCCTCGCTGCCAGCGTGATTTAGTTGCTCTGTAAGTGGGGCAGATTCAGGACCGCGAGGCGGGGGGGGGTGGCGGGGGGAGGTGATGCGCCTCGCAGCTGCAGCAAAACGTCCTGAAATAACCCTGCACCCCCTTAAAATGTCCAGCTACCCACATCCAGTAGGTGGCGTCCTCTGACACACGACCCGCTGTCTGTGATGCTGCACCTTTAAGGTGGGCACCACTTCCGGGTTCTCCGGTTTCCTCCCACGGTCCAAAAAACATGGATCGAGGTCAATTGAATTCTCCAAATTGCCCCATATAGAGCGTGTCTGTGCGAGTGAGTGTGTGCCCAGTGATAGATTGCCCCCCCCTGTCCTGGGTGCCCGAAACGTTCTCCCCTGGATGGGCATGGGGACCCCCCCCCCCCCGTAGTGGTTAGTGGCGTAGTGGTTTAGCATGTTCTCCTCTCAGCGCTAGGGATTCCCAATCTGGATGGAGTTTCCATGTCCTCCCCGTGTCCGCGTGGGTTTCCTCCGGGTTCTCCGGTTTCCTCCCACAGTCCAAAAAACATGGATCAAGGTCAATTGAATTCTCCAAATTGCCCCATATAGAGCGTGTCTGTGTGAGGGAGTGTGTGCCCAGTGATAGATTGCCCCCCCCCCGTCCTGGGTGCCCGAAACGTTCTCCCCTGGATGGGCATGGGGACCCCCCCCCCCCCCGTGACCCTAATAGAGGATAAAGTGGAAGATAATGGATGGATGGATGATTAATTACCCCTTGTGTATCTTTTGGAGAGCATGTTGCCCGTTGGCCGGTCCAGTGACGACAGGGATAGGCTCCAGCAGTTCAGTTAATTCCCTCCTGGCCGCTGTTCTGGGGTCAGACCTGTCCTCCATTCAGCCCCCTGCACCTCTGCAGCATTTTATGGTGCTGTTTACTTTTTTTAAAAGATGCTGATCGTGCGTTTTGTCGTCCTTCTTTCTGCCGACTCCAGCTCTTTCTGCTCACCTTCACGGGACCGTCCCAAAAACCGTTCTTTGGTAACTTCTCCTCACGTGTGCAGGTTTTGATGCACATTAAACATTCATTCAAGTCAAGTCAAGTTATTTATTTATGTCGCGCTTTTTAAAACAGTACATCGTCACAAAGCAGCTTTACAGAATGAAAAGCCTTTAAACCCCCAAAGAGCGAGCCGAAGCGACAGCGGCAAGAAAAAACTCCCTGTTATGTTGTTATTTAAGGAAGAAACCTTGTGAGGACCGAGACTCAGTGGGGGACTCGTCCTCCTTGAGCGGCCGGGCAGCAACAACAGTGTAGGACAGCCATGTCCAGATATTAAACAAATGGAAAAACTAACAACTGGAAAACTATATGTGAGTCCATTAGGGGGCGTCCTGCAGGACCGCCTTGTCAGGTTCCATACATTCGTCAGCAGAGCCATGGATGAAGATCTCCAGGAAGCCGGGGGACACCTCAAAAGAAACAGACAAGAAACAGACATTCATTCATTATCTCCCGCTTTATCCTCTATTAGGGTCGCGGTGGGGTTCCCCATGCCCATCCAGGGGAGAACATTTCGGGCGCTGGGCAGATACACCCAGGACAGGGCGCCAATCCATCGCTGGGCACACACTCACTCACACACACACACACACTATATGGGGCAATTTGGAGAATTCAATTGACTTGATCCATGTTTTTGGACTGTGGGAGGAAACCGGAGAACCCGGAGGAAACCCACACAGACACGGGGAGAACATGGAAGCTCCACCCAGATGGGCATTCGAACCGGGAACCCCTAGTGCCGAGAGGCGAACGTGCTGAACCACTAAGCCACCGTGCCGCCTGCGCACATTAAACATTCAGATGTTGAAATCAATTTTTTAATAAGTTAACACAACCTCCACAGAAAATGTCCGTGTGATTTATTTTCTTTAGTTTAAATCCAATAAGGTACCGTGTTTTTAATGAGGGTGGAGGTGCGTGCCGTGCACCGTCGGTTGTCCAGGGTGGTATTTATAACCCACAAATGTCCTGTTGAGGTCACCGTTCTCTCGCCGCAGGTTCATCCCGAGAACGAGGACTGGACCTGCTTCGAACAGTCGGCCAGTCTGGATATCAAATCGTTCTTCGGCTTCGAGAGCACCGTGGAGAAGATGGCCATGAAGCAGTACGCCAACAGCATCAAAAAGGTACCCAAGGGTGCCAATCTCTGTGTCTGGCGATTCGATTCCGATATTTGAGGTCACGATACGATTCAGAAACGATTTTTGATTCAGAAACGATATTTTTTTTTCCAGTTCAAATGCTCTTTAAATTGTGTTTAAATCATGTGATTAATGAGATGAAACGACAACGTAAACCATTCATTCATTCATTATCTCCCGCTTTGTCCTCTATTAGAGTCGCGGTGGGGTTCTCCATGCCCATCCAGGGGAGAACGTCTCGGGCGCTGGGCAGATACACCCAGGACAGGGCGCCAATCCATCGCTGGGCACACACACACTCACTCACACAGACACAATCTATATGGGGCAATTTGGAGAATTCAATTGACTTGATCCATGTTTTTGGACTGTGGGAGGAAACCGGAGAACCCGGAGGAAACCCACGCGGACACTGGGAGAACGTGCTAACCACTAAGCCACCGTGCCGCCCCGTTAAAATGTTGAAAAATATATTTAATATTTAAGGTTTAAAGTTGGGCGGCACGGTGGCTTAGTGGTTTAGCATGTTCTCCTCTCAGCGCTAGGGATTCCCGGTTCGAATCCCAATCTAGGTGGAGTTTCCATGTTCTCCCCGTGTCTGCATGGGTTTCCTCCGGGTTCTCCGGTTTCCTCCCACAGTCCAAAAACATGGATCAAGTCAATTGAATTCTCCAAATTGCCCCATATAGAGTGTGTCTGTGTGAGTGAGTGTGTGCCCAGCGATGGATCGGCGCCCTGTCCTGGGTCTATCTGCCCAGCGCCCGAGACGTTCTCCCCTGGATGGGCATGGGGAACCCCACCGCGACCCTAATAGAGGATAAAGCGGGAGATAATGAATGAATGAATGAACATTTTAACGTCTTTTATCTCAGTGTGATGTCGCGCCAAACAGGCTCGCGCATTTGTCGTATTTCCAAAGTACCGCCATTTCATTTTACTCTCGTTGTAAACAGTTGTGTTCATGCAATATGCAGTACGCTCAGGAGGGGGCGCCAAAAAAAAAAAAAAACTTAAACACATTTTTTCAAAATCGATTCTTGGACATTTTGAATCGATTCCGAATCGCCTGCACTACGAATCGCGATTCATTGAAGAATCGATTATTTTAGCACCCCTATTCCACCGACCGTGGCTCCGACTTACTTTCACGTTGTTTTTTTTTTTTTTTAGGGTAAAGAGATCATCGAGTTCTACCTGCGAGAACTGGAGGAGGAGGGCATTACCCACGTGCCCCGGTGGAGCCCCGGCGCCTTCCCCGTTCAGCCCACGTTACCCGTTACACCCCCTGCACTTCCGGCCACGCCCCCCATCACCATCGCCGTCCCGGTCGAGGGCAGCAAGGACGGCGCCGTGTGCAAGGACGGCAGCGGCAGCCCGGCGGCCGGCACCGGCGAGCCTCTCGCTGCCACGCCAGACGGTGAGCGCCCCCTGCCTGGTGCACCTGCGTATTACACCTTCGAAGCTCGGTTTCTGACTCGTGACGATGTCGTTCCCGTTAATTAAATCAGACAAACTGGAGGCCGACTATATCAACCGCTACCTGGGGGATCTGACGCCGATGCAGGAGAGCTGCCTGATCCGACTGCGCAGCTGGCTGCAGGAGACGCACAAGGGCAAGGTGAGTGAGGTGGTGCGCCCTCGTACCCCGGACTTTTTGAAACGAGGCTTCCCCTGATACCCGTGTGTGTGTGTGTGTGTGTGTGTGTGTGTGTGTGTGTCCTCCCCCACAGATCCCGAAGGACCAGCACATCCTGCGCTTCTTGCGGGCGCGAGACTTTAACATGGAGAAGGCGCGAGAGATCCTGTGCCAGTCTCTCACCTGGAGGAAGCAGCACCAGGTGGACTATCTGCTGGACACCTGGAGCTCCCCGCAGGTCCTGCACGATTACTACACCGGGGGCTGGCACCACCACGACCGAGGTGAGGGCAAAAAGAGGTCGAGCGTCTGCGTGATCGCTCGTGAGCTCCTCCCGCAGGCCGTCGAGACGTGCAAGTGTGTGCTCGTGAGCAATGTGTGCGAGTGTGTGCTCGTGAGCAATGTGTGCGAGTGTGAGCAATGTGTGCGAGTGTGAGCAATGTGTGCGAGTGTGAGCAATGTGTGCGAGTGTGAGCAATGTGTGCGAGTGTGCGCACGTGAGCAATGTGTTGCGAGTGTGAGCAATGTGTGCGAGTGTGAGCAATGTGTGCGAGTGTGAGCAATGTGTGCGAGTGTGAGCAATGTGTGCGAGTGTGCGCACGTGAGCAATGTGTGTGAGAGTGAGCAATGTGTGCGAGTGTGCGCACGTGAGCAATGTGTTGCGAGTGTGAGCAATGTGTGCGAGTGTGAGCAATGTGTGCGAGTGTGAGTAATGTGTGCGAGTGTGCGCACGTGAGCAATGTGAGCGAGTGTGAGCAATGTGTGCGAGAGTGCGCACGTGAGCAATGTGAGTGTGAGCAATGTGTGCGAGCGTGCGCACGTGTGCAAGTGTGTGCACGTGAGCAATGTGTGCGAGTGTGCGCTCGCGAGCAATGTGTGCCAGTGTGCGCTCGCGAGCAATGTGTGCCAGTGTGCGCTCGCGAGCAATGTGTGCGAGTGTGCGCACGCGAGCAATGTGTGCGAGTGTGCGCACGCGAGCAATGTGTGCGAGTGCGCGCACGCGAGCAATGTGTGCGAGTGCGCGCACGCGAGCAATGTGTGCGAGTGTGCGCACGTGAGCAATGTGTGCGAGTGTGCGCCTGTGTATTGTGTGCATGTGCCGTGCCGTGGTGTTTGTGTTTGTGTGAGTGCGATTGCATTTGCATGAATGAGAGTGTGCAAGTGTGCGCGTGTTGTATTTGCGTGTGCAAGTTTGAGCATCTCTCCGATCACTCGCGGTCTCACGCAGCCACCTACAGGCCGGCGAGTGCATGTGCGCGAGTGTGTGCACGTGAGCGACGTGTGTGAGCGTGCGATTGCGATTATGTGTTGTATTTGTGCGATTGCGTCTGCATGAATGTGTGTGTTGTATTTGTGTGTGTGTGTGTTTTGTATTTGTGTGTGTGTGTGTTTTGTATTTGTGTGCGCGAGTGCAAGGTCGAGCAGCTCCGTGATCACTCATGATCTCGCGCATCCTCCTACAGGCCGTCGAGCCGCGCGAGTGCATGTGTGCGAGTGTGTGCACATGTGTGTGAGTGTGCGATTGCATGTGTGTGTGTGTGTGTGTTGTGTGCCAGTGCAATTGTGTGTTGTATTTGTGAGTGCGATTGCATTTGCAATTACTGTAAAGTGTGTGTTGTGTTGTGTGTATGTTTTGTTTTTGTGTGTGTGTGTGTGTGTGTGTGTGTGTGTGCGATGGCGTTTTGGCCGAGACTTCTACACTTCAAAGCATCGAGAATAAACCTGCGATGTTGCTGACATTGGCGGCACGGTGGCTTAGTGGTTTAGCATGTTCTCCTCTCAGCACTCGGGATTCCCGGTTCAAATCCCCATCTGGGTGGAGTCTCCATGTTTTCCCCGTGTCCGCGTGGGTTTCCTCCGGGTTCTCCGGTTTCCTCCCACAGTCCAAAAACATGGATCAAGTCAATTGAATTCTCCAAATTGCCCCATATAGAGAGTGTCTGTGTGAGTGAGTGTGTGCCCAGCGATGGATCGGCGCCCTGTCCTGGGTCTATCTCCCCAGCGCCCGAGACGTTCTCCCCTGGATGGGCATGGGGAACCCCACCGCGACCCTAATAGAGGATAAAGCGGGAGATAATGAATGAATGAATGAATGTCGCTGCCATTGTGTTTCAGACCTGTTGTATTTAACGCTGCCACACCACATAGGGGGGGCGCTGTTTTCAGAGACCTGTGTTTACCATCGTTTGTGGCGTTCAGCAAACAAAAAAAAAAACAAAAAAAAATCTCCATCAAAGACGTGAAGCTTCGGAGTGAGACGGGGGGGGGCGGGGATGGCGTACCATGCTGGAAGGCCAAAGAGGAAGTCGTCGCAACCGCAGCTTCCTGTGTGCAGCAGATGCCGACCGAGAGTCTGCCGCCGCCGTAGCGTTGTGTTTACGGCGGTCTGAAACCGTAGCGTTGTTGTTGTTGTTGTTGTTCTCGTGTGAACTCGGGACGCAGAACCACGTCAGGTTCGTTAATAATCCTCAGACTGAGTGTTCTGTGAAATGCCCTCAGGCTCCGGGACTCGAGTGCGGGGGTCCGCAGGGGTCCACAGGGGGTCCACAGGGGTCGCGGTGTGCAGCTGTGCGCCCTGCTGGTGGCATACAGAATTACATTGTGCATATAGATATGGGATGTTTGTTTAAATCTGATGACTGTTGCATCGCGTGTGTGTGTGTGTGTGTGTGTGTATGTGTGTGTGTGTTGCAGATGGCCGTCCTCTTTACATCCTGCGGCTGGGCCAGATGGACACCAAGGGATTGGTGCGGGCGTTAGGAGAAGAGTCTCTACTCAGACATGTAGGAGGAACTACATTACCCAGAGTGCCTTGCTTTCTTTGCTTTCTTATCTCTGCTCATGTAACGGCGTCCGTTTCCGTACGGTGTGTGTGTGTGTGTGTGTGTGTGTGTGTTTCAGGTGCTATCCATCAATGAGGAGGGTCTGAGGAGGTGTGAGGAGAACACCAAGGTCTTCGGACGCCCGATCAGGTGTGTGTGTGTGTGTGTGTGTGTGTGTGTGTGTGTGTGTGTTATATAAACACCATAAATTCATAGCTTTTGACCGGTCTCAACATTCCTGTACCATTTTATTCATTCATTCATTATCTCCCGCTTTATCCTTTATTAGGGTCGCGGTGGGGTTCTCCATGCCCATCCAGGGGAGAACGTCTCGAGCGCTGGGCAGATAGACCCAGGACAGGGCGCCAATCCATCGCTGGGCACACACTCACTCACACAGACACACTCTATATGGGGCAATTTGGAGAACTCAATTGACTTGATCCATGTTTTTGGACTGTGGGAGGAAACCGGAGAACCCGGAGGAAACCCACGCAGACACGGGGAGAACATGGAAACTCCACCCAGATGGGGATTCGAACCGGGAATCCCTAGTGCTGAGAGGAGAACATGCTAAGCCACCGTGCCGCCCTGTACCATTTTATATAAAGTATTATTAGATATGTGTGTGTGTGTGTGTGTGTGTGTGTGTGTGGAGGGGGGGGGGGTTTCATTCTCCTAATTTAGTTCTCACTTTGGGGTGCTTCCCTCTTTCTTTGCGTCGCTCGTTTGAGTTCCTCGTCTCGGTTCTCTTTTATTCTTTGTCGTCTTTTCTCCTGAATACTATATTTTCTTTTTTTAAATTTTTTTTTATTTATAATTAAAATATTTTTTTTATTTATTTTTCCTCGTTATCTAAATAGATTGCGTTCGTTGAAATCTTTGAGTGAGCGCCATTCGAACTTCCAAATTAATTAAAATGAATAAAGCCTTAAATATAATAGTTGAAAACAGGGGCACTTCTGTCACTTAGGGTGCCATCTAGTGGACCGTGGTGGAATGACGCTCCCGGATGGTTAAACGTACACATTATTTCATACGGGGCAGGGCACGGTGGCTTAGTGGTTCAGCACGTTCTCCTCTCAGCACTAGGGATTCCCGGTTCGAATCCCCATCTGGGTGGAGTTTCCATGTCCTCCCCGTGTCTGCGTGGGTTTCCTCCGGGTTCTCTGGTTTCCTCCCACAGTCCAAAAACATGGATCAAGTCAATTGAATTCTTAAAATTGCCCCATATAGAGTGTGTGTGTATGTGTGAGTGTGTACCCAGCGATGGATTGGCGCCCTGTCCTGGGTCTATCTGCCCAGCGCCCGAGACGTTCTCCCCTGGATGGGCATGGAGAACCCCCCCATGACCCTAATAGAGGATAAAGCGGGAGATAATGAATGAATGAATTATTTCATACGAACAAAGCTGAACGTGCTCACGGATTAGGGTGACCAGATTTTGTGTGGGACACCAATGCATAGTCAAAAATAACAGACAACACAGCCATCTACTGGCAGATTATAAAACGCACATTTCAAAACTGCACTCTGACTTTCAATGACAATTGCGGGGACAGCGTCTCAATTTGCGGGACGCCTGGAAAGTAACGGAATTGCATGACTGTCCCGCACAAAGCGGGACATCTGGTCACCCCATCACAGACAATACTGTACAATAAAAGTCGCACACTGAGGGTTAGAGAATAGAAGACATGTCCATCAGTCATGATGACGGGGTGCCTTTCAGGGATAGGCCCTAAATCGCACTATACGAGTGAAAAGTATGTGGACGTGTGAACGTCATGTCGCATATTATTTTATTCATAGCTTTTGACCGGTCTCAACATTCCTGTACCATTTTATATAAAGTATTATTAGATATGTGTGTGGGGGGGGGTCTCCTAATTTAGTTCTCACTTTGGGGTGCTTCCCTCTTTCTTTGCTTTGCTCGTTTGAGTTCCTCGTCTCGGTTCTCTTTTATTCTTTGTCGCCTTTTCTCTATATTTTCTTTTTTTTTTTTTTTTTTTTTTATATTTAAAAAATAATAATTTTATTTTTCCGAAAATTCCGAAAGGGAATTGCGTGACTGTCCTGCACAAAGCGGGACATCTGGTCACCCTATTACAGACATACTGTACAATAAAAGTCGCACACTGAGGGTTAGAGAATAGAAGACATGTCCATCAGTCATGATGTTTTTCAGGGATAGGCCCCAAATCGCACTATACGAGTGAGAAGTATGTGGACGTCCGAACGTCATTCATTCATTCATTCATTATCTCCCGCTTTATTCTCTATTAGGGTCGCGGTGGGGAACCCTAATAGAACGTCTCGGGCGCTGGGCAGATAGACCCAGGACAGGGCGCCAATCCATCGCTGGGCACACACTCACTCACACAGACACACTCTATATGGGACAATTTGGAGAACTCAATTGACTTGATCCATGTTTTTGGACTGTGGGAGGAAACCGGAGAACCCGGAGGAAACCCACGCAGACACGGGGAGAACATGGAAACTCCACCCAGATGGGGATTCGAACCGGGAATCCCTAGCACTGAGAGGAGAACGTGCAAACCACTAAGCCACCGCCCAAACATCATGTCGCATATTATTTTATTATAATACATTTTTTTTCTCTCTCTCACAATTGTAATGAAAGTCTCTTCCCTTTAAAACCTTCGTTTGTTTAATTTGTATGTTTTTGGCGTTCTCCACGTCTCCAGCTGCTGGACGTGTCTGGTGGATCTGGAAGGGCTGAACATGAGGCACCTGTGGCGTCCCGGCGTGAAGGCCCTGCTGCGCATCATCGAGGTGGTGGAGGCCAATTACCCAGAAACCCTCGGCCGCCTGCTCATCCTGCGCGCCCCCAGAGTCTTCCCCGTACTCTGGACCCTGGTAAGCTCCCCCCCCCCCTCCACAGCGTTTCAGCTTTCGGTTCTGCAGTGGAGAACCTTCTGCCCCTCTGGCGTTACGAGAGGTTTCCAGTGTGTCGAGCCTAAAACCGCTGACTCGGGAGTGTGTTTTTTTTTTTTTTTTTTTTTTTTTTTTTTTTGGAACCCAGCGCTTCTGCATCAGCATAAACAGCCTGCTGGAATTTGCTAGATGCCCTGCAGACTGGTGCACCGCAGTGCCGGTGCTGCCCCCTTGTGCCTGTGCATGGCATCACACTTCATCCAATGTCTCCATGTTGGAACTTTCCTTTTCTGCCTGCAGGTGAGTCCGTTTATTGACGAGAACACGCGCAAGAAGTTCTTGATCTACGCTGGAAACGACTACCAGGGTCCCGGCGGGCTAGTGGACTACATCGATAAGGAGATCATCCCCGACTTCCTGGGCGGAGAGTGCATGGTGGGTGAAGGGCCGTGCAGCCGAAATTGTGACCCTCATTTTTTGATTATTATTACATTTACATTTAGTCATTCAGCAGACGACGCTTTTATCCAAAGCGACTTACAAATGAGAACACCACAAGTCAGAAGCCATGGAGAAAACCAACTATACTGTAAATTCATCAAACCTGATTGTTATTCGATGCTGTGGCCCCTCCCCCTTTTTTAAATTTTTTTAATTTTTTTTTTTTTTTTTAATTTTTAATTTTTATTTTTTATTTTACTACAACAGGTATTTGTTAAAGAGATGCGTCTTCAGTAGTTTCTTAAAACTGTTTAGTGATTCTGCCTTACGGACAGAGTGTTTTTAAATGTCCGATCGAACCCCTTTGATTCGCAGTGCGAGGTTCCAGAGGGGGGCTTGGTACCCAAATCTCTGTACAGAACCCCCGAGGAGCTGGAGAACGATGACATCAGACTGTGGACCGAAACCATCTATCAGAGCGCCAGCGTCTTCAAAGGGGCTCCACACGAGGTAACGCCGAACGGCTCCTTTTTTAAACACGTTAGGGAAGTCCCCTAGGGTCGCGGTGGGGGGGGGGGGGTTGCCCATGCCCATGCCCATGCCCATGCTCATGCCCATCCAGGGAAGAACGTTTCGAGTGCTGGGCAGATACACCCAGGACAGGGTGCCTATCTTGCTAGGCATCCACTCACTCACACAAATTTTATGGGGCAATTTAGATATGCCAGTTCACCTTAAATCCATGTTTTTGGACTGTGGGTGGAAACCCACGGGGAGAACATTCAAATTCCACCCAGATAATCTTATTTTCTCTGCACCGTGGGGCAGAGGTGATGACCACGATGACGCCAATAGGTGCAATTTAGAGCAGCCAATTCACCTTGAATACATGATTTTGGCCTGTGGGAGGAAACCGGAGAACCCGGAGGAACCCCACGGGGAGAACATGCAAATTCCAACCGGATCGGGACTTGAACCTTGTTTCCCCAGCACTAAGGGGCAGAGGTGATGACCACAATGCCGCCAATAGGTGCAATTTAGAGCAGCCAATTCACCTTGAATACATGATTTTGGCCTGTGGGAGGAAACCGGAGAACCCGGAGGAACCCCACGGGGAGAGCATGCAAATTCCACCCAGTTCAAGACTTGAATCTTATTTCCCCAGCACTAAGGGGCAGAGGTGATGACCACAATGCCGCCAGTAGGTGCAATTTAGAGCAGCCAATTCACCTTGAATACATGTTTTGGCCTGTGGGAGGAAACCAGAGAACCCGGAGGAAACCCACGTGGAGAACATGCAAATTCCAACCGGATCGGAACTTGAACCTTATTTCCCCAGCACTAAGGGGCAGAGGCGATGACCACAATGCCACCAATAGGTGCAATTTAGAGCAGCCAATTCACCTTGAATACATGTGTTTTTTCTAGCTTCCTCCCCCTACATCGGTGCCTGACCTCACGTTTGTCATTATACACTACAAAGCCCTTAAGGTCACATGATGTAACGCTCCGTTCCTCTGGTGTCTCCTCCCAGCTGCTGATCGAGATCATCGACGCCTCCTCGGTCATCACCTGGGACTTCGACGTGTGCAAGGGGGACGTGGTCTTCAACATCTACCACTCCAAACGGGCGCCGCAGCCGCCCAAGAAGGAGGCGCTGGCGTCCCACGGCATCACGTCGCCGGGCGGCAACAACGTGCAGCTCATCGATAAGTCCTGGCAGCTGGGGCAGGACTACAGCATGGTGGAGTCGCCCCTCACCTGCAAGGAGGGCGAGAGCGTGCAGGTGCGCAGGGGGGCAGCCCCGCCGTTAAAACCCCGTCCCGTCGCCGTAGCGTTCGGCTTGACCGATACTCACTGATATATTCATCGTATCTCTTTGATGTGGGAATGCCTTTGATCTGTGGAATCCATCCTGTTTGATTCCCCGGTTTCCCTAACAATCATAATGGCCATCTAGTGGCCAAATTTCAGAAGGCAGTTTATAAAAACTAGGGCTGTATTCAACTAAAGATTTTCGTAGTCGAATCTGATTCGTCAGATTTTCCCTATAGTCGACTGATAGTCGAATCAGTTAAAATTTCACCACAAGATGGCGCTAAGGGCGTAGTTTTTAAAAAATATATATTTTTTTATATTTTACTTGTTTTTCTAACAAAAGAAAACCTTTTTTGTTTGTTTTTCTTTTTTCTTTTTTTTTCTAAAAATTAGGATGATTTTATTTGACAAAAGGCTATATATATAACGAAAACAAAGACATTTCATGTTAAAACTAATGCTTAGCAGCAGCCATGGGCGCCCCCATGTGGTCAAAACGGTACATTCGACTATGAGGTTCATAGTCGACTACGGTTCTCCGAATCGAATTGTCGAATCAGCGAATATTGCAGCTCACCCCTAATAAAAACACCGAACAGGTTCAGCGCTGATCAGGAAAGAATAAATAAAATCTGTATTTTATGAATTAAAATAATGTATTGTATATCAAGCATTGATACGAATGTGATGCGTTGTAGTCAAAGATGTCATGGCACGGCTCAGCCAATCAGATTTAATGACCGAAACTAGCCATTTTATAATGCATGTTGACATAAAGGAGGACTTTTTTTTGCCTTGCTATTAAAACGCGTGTTTTTTAAAACGTTTCCCGCTCTCTCCGTCGCCGTAGCATTCAGCATGACTTCAGGGGCCGGACGATAAATCGATACTCTGCGTTATCGTGATGAAATGTGTCGCGATGCTGGCGTCGGTGCATGCGTTAAGATTACGAATATTCATAGTATCTCTTTGATCTGTGGAATCCGTCCTGTTTGATTACCACAATCCCCCGATTCTCTAACGATCATAATGGCCATCTAGTGGCCAAATTTCAGAATGCAGTTTATAAAAACACTGAACAGGTTTAGTGCTGATCGGGAATCGGCTCGCTGTAAAAAAAAATTTGATTTAATATGTGATTTAAAATAATGTATTGTATATCAGGCATTGATACGAATGTGACCCGTTATAGTCAATGATGTCACGGCTGGACAAACAGCTCAGCCAATCATTTTATAGTGCATGTTGACATAAAGGAGAACTTTTTTTTCGTATTTTTGCAAACCCTTACCCGATAGAGGAATGCAGCCGCTATTAAGACGCGTGTTTTTTAAAACGTTTCCCGCTCTCACCATCGCCGCAACGTTCAGCTTGACTTCAGGGGCCGGACGATAAATCGATACTCTGCGTTATTGTGATGAAATGTGTCGCGATGCTGGCATCGGTGTATGCGTTAAGATTACGAATATTCATAGTATCTCTTTGATCTGTGGAATCTGTCCTGTTTGATTACCACAATCCCCCGATTCTCTAACGATCATAATGGCCATCTAGTGGCCAACTTTCAGAATGCAGTTTATAGTCAATGATGTCATGGCTGGACAAACGGCTCAGCCAATCATTTTATAGTGCATGTTGACATAAAGGAGAACTTTTTTTTTCGTATTTTTGCAAACCCTTACCCGATAGAGGAATGCAGCCGCTATTAAAACGCGCTCACCGTCGCCACAACGTTCAGCTTGACTTCAGGGGCCGGACGATAAATCGATACTCTGCGTTATCGTGATGAAATGTGTCGCGATGCTGGCATCGGTGCATGCGTTAAGATTACGAATATTCATAGTATCTTTTTGATGTGGGAATGCCTTTGCTCCCTTTTGTGTTGTAGGGTTCTCACGTGACCCGCTGGCCCGGTTTCTATATCCTGCAGTGGCGGTTTCACTCCATGCCCGCGTGCGCCACCACCAACCTGCCGCGCGTGGACGACGTGTTGGCCACCCTGCAGGTTTCGTCTCACAAGTGCAAGGTCATGTACTACACCGAGGTCTTGGGCTCCGAGGACTTCAGGTATGGAACCCCGAGTCGTTTAAAGGACTTACGAGCTTTGTTCGTTATTCTGACGTCGTAATCTCATTATCTCGTTAATCAGCGTAACGTTAGCTTTAGCGATGTAAACAAACCCGCTGCTCTCTCTTTCTCTCTCTCTCTCTCTTTTGTCTTCCGTTTGTTTGTTTGTTTTTATTTTATTTTTTTTTGTCCTCACCGTCTCCTCCCTTTCTGTTTTCCCTCTTAAAGAACGGCTTGCTGCGATGTGCAGAGTTTGTAAGTTATCCTGTTTGCCGTTAGCCAAGCTTTAGCTGGGCGCTAACGACGCTCCGTGTGTTAGCATTAACCACATGCTAACGCCACCCTCTGGAAGCTCAGACAGACTCGGACGCCGGCGCTTTCGGAAGCATGTGCTGCGAACCGTTTGGGCGGAAGTCTGGTTTACGCAGGGTTTTTTTTTTTTTTTTTTTTTTTTTTTCTTCGGTGTCGGGAGGATTTTCGCGCCTCAGGTACAAGTTAGCATCATGCTAACTGCATGCCCCGGACGGTGTGTGTGTTGATTAACGAGCTCGATAACGAGTTCTGAGGAGGAGGAGGAGCTTCTGCATACAGTCTGCATGATGCTAACATGTAGTTCTCGCGCTTTGGAGCGTTTGCTCGGCCACCTGGCACGTTTATTATTTATTTATTTATTTTTTTATAAAATTTTTTTTTTTTTTTGGCTGACTTTATGACAAACTGTCGGATGGGCGGGAAAAAAAAAATCCTGCGTAAATGAGACGGAGCCTCCGAACTGTTCCCCGCAAAGCTGTGAATGAATCCGACGGGGCATTTGCAAAACGCCCTCACGAGACCGTAGAGACGTCGGCCTCGAAACCTCCAAGGAAAAAAAACTTCAACTTCAGGACGCGGAATCGTAGGTCAGTCGGGATTCGCTGCCCGCAACTCAAAACGTTCACAGATGGAAGTGACCGCAATTTACAGCTATTATTAATAAACCAATGCGGTGCGAGAGGGCGTGGCCTATTTCTGAATAAATCCCATAAGGTGCCGATGTGTAGCGGAGTACAGCTCCACCTCTTTGCCGTGATTTATTCACAATAATACACAACCTCGAGTGTCTTATTGCTTTGATAAAACGTTTACAAACACACTATAATAAAAAAAAAAAATGTAAAAATGAAAGCAAAAATTTTGAAAGCAAAATCATGAATAATCTGCTCTTCCGAAACTTAATCTTGTCCTGTTTTTAAAGTGAACGCTGATCGCTGAGTAACAGGATTACGGTTATCTTAACGAAGTGGCCATCTAATGGCCAGAACGCAGTTTGTATATAAAAAAATTAATTTAAAACAGTGTTACAGGTTTAGTGCTGATGGGGAATCGGCTCGCTGTTTATATTAATCTATATTTTATGATTTAAATTAATAAATTATTTAAATTTAAATAAATTATTGTAACGTACATCAGGCATTGTTACGAATGTGGCGCGTTATCGTCAGTGATGTCACGGCTGGACAAACGGCTCAGCCAATCAGATTTAAGGGCCGAAGCTAACCATTTTATAATGCATGTTGACGACATAAAGGAGACCGTTTTTTTTTTTTTAATTTTTTTTTTTTTTTTTTTTTTTTTTTTTTTTTTGCATTACGATATTATCGTCGTTTGGGGTTTAAATGCTTGCTGGGAACAAACGTCCTAAAGCTCAAATATAGTAATATATAATAACATGGTAAGATTGAATAAACAAAGCAAAGAACCGAGCGAAGGCAATAAACGTAATTCGAAGTAATTAATAAATTGGATACGATTGTTTGACGATCAGATGATTATTAATGATGCAAACGTTGGTATCAATTCTGAAAAATTCCTAAAAACCAGCGATCCTAAAATTAAAAAAAATAAAGTTGAATTAAATTAAATCAAATTAAAATTAAATTTTAATAATAAGTTAACATTATTAAACAAATAAATCGATTACGGTGCAATCTGGACGCGTCGGAACGCCGGCGGTCGTGTTTCGGCTTTCTGAGGGCCTGGTGCAAATGCAGAGCTTCATGTTGAGCGACTAAAACCGACGTTCTGATCGGAACTCCTCCTCTACACTAACAGTGAGATCGCGTCCGTGTTACGGTGCTGTTTAGAACGCGCCCTCATCCCGCCGCCCGGTTACTCCCCATCCCTTAGACATGAGCGCCTCCGAAACGCACGGCGCCTGCCCCACGTCTGGTCCGTTTGAAATCTTCACGCAAGTTCTCATTAATGGCAGATTTTTACCTCAGCGCGGTTGTTGGCGCCAGACGGTTTGGCCTGAGGATTTCTGCGAGCGCTATTAAAAACCTCGATGGCGCACGTACGGCCGCTACTTTCACGCGATCGGATCGTACGGAGAGCTGGAACGTTTAAAAACATATACGGATGGGTGAGAATTCCTCACGCCAACCCGTCTGGCGCCAACAACCGTGCCGAGGTAAAAATTTCCCATTAACGAGGGCTTACGTGAAGATTTCAAACGAAGCAGACGTGGGGCAGGCGCCGTGCGTTTCGGAGTTCGTAACTGCCGGATCGGACGTTCGTTAAGTGTCAATTCAACCCTTCGGGATGAATTGGAATGACGATTGGCCTTCATCTGCCACGTTTTGGCGGCGTAGCTCTAACGGGGGATGGAGGTGATGGCGTGAGGTTGGAGGATGACGGTGCGCTCACGCGGGTGGTGTGTACTAACAGCTCAAGCTACCGATGCTAACGTGGTTTTTTTTTTCCCGCTTGTTTGTTTTTTTGTATTTTTTATTAATTTTTTTAAAGTTGTTTGACGTGATTGGTTTAAAATTAAACGGCATGAAACGCAGGACCGTTCCCGATACGCCGTGAGCAGGTCAACGTTAGCCGAGCTAGCACGCTGCGCCAATAGCGGTGCCGTTGGATGGCGCGATGGAGGGGGAGGGGCTTGTCTTGCGCATCGCTAAACGAAAGGGGTGGAGCCAAAAGACTGAATCAGCATCTTTAAATTGGCTTGTGATTTTAATATAAACCTATAAACATCTATCGAACCCCCCCCCCCACCCACCCCCCGCCGGTTACCGTGTCCTCCATTTTGGATCTAGAGTACCGCTACACAAAGCCACGCCCCTTTAGGATTCTGCAGCGCTATTGGTCACCAGAGGAAAATTCTAACGCGGTAGGGCAAGAAAGCCAGTCTGAGCTCCCGAAGGGGCGAAGGTGGAGGATGGGGGGGTGGTGGAGGAGGGGGGGGTGGTGGTGGAGGGGGGCAGGTAAAGGTGGGGTGCGGGTGGAGGCGCAAAAGAGGTGAATTTAGATGGACGATGTGAATAAGGACTGATGGGTGGATGTGATTGAGCGGTGCATGTGGGTTGTTGCCGGGTGATGGATGGTGGTTGCTGGGTGATGGAGGGGGGCGGAGCTGCATGTTAGTGGTGGAGGAACGAATATAGCATGAATTAAGATGATTGGTTTAGTGTGAGTTCATACTGACGTTATGTTCTCTCTCTCTCTCATTCTCTCTCTCTCTCCCTCTCGCTCTCTCTTTCTCTCTCTCTCTCTCCCTCTCTCTCTCTCTCGCTCTCTCTCTCTCTCGCTCTCCTCTCTCTCTCTCTCTCTCTCTCTCTCTCTCTCTCTCTCTCCCTCCCTCTCGCTCTCGCTCTCTCTCTCCCTCCCTTTCTCTCTTTCTCCCTCCCACTCTCTTTCTCTCTCACTCTCTCTCTCTCACTCTCACTCTCACTCTCACTCTCTCGCTCTCTCGGTCTCTCTCTCTCTCCCTCTCCTCTCTCTCTCTCCCTCTCACTCTCTCTCTCTCTCTCTCTCTCTCTCTCTCTCTCTCTCTCTCTCTCTCTGTCTCTCTCGCTCTCTGTCTCTCTCGCTCTCTCTCTCTCCCTGTCTCTCTCTCTCTCCCTCTCTCTCTCCCTGTCTCTCTCTCTCTCCCTCTCTCTCTCCCCCTCTCTCCCTCTCTCTCTCCCTCTCCCTCTCCCTCTCTCTCTCTCTCTCTCTCTCTCCCTGTCTCTCTCTCTCTCTCCCTCTCTCTGTCTCTCTCTCTCTCCCTCTCTCTCTCTCTCTCTCTCTCGCTCCCTCTCTCTCTCTCTCTCTCTCTCTCTCCCTCTCCCTCTCCCTCTCTCTCTCTCGCTCTCTCTCTCTCTCTCCCTCCCTCTCTCTCTCTCTCTCTCTCTCTCAGGGGCTCCATGACGAGTTTGGAATCCAGTCACAGCGGCTTCTCTCAGCTCAGCGCCGCCACCACCACCTCCAACCAGTCCCAGTCCAGCTCCATGATCTCCAGGTAGAACCTGTGAGGAAGAGCAGAGGGGGGGGGGGGCACACCGGATTTTTAACCCCCCCCCCATCCCACCCCACCCCACCCCACCCTGATGTTCCGATCTCTCCGTCCCCGAAAACAAACCCCCTTTCTCTTGCACAACGGACGGCCGGAGAGACGGGAACGCAGTTCCACACGCCCCGCCGCTCGTCACCCTCTCCTTCAAGGGCTCGGTTCCGCGTGGCGCCGCCGGGCTGCCGGTCAGTTTCGGCAAACTTCCACGCCCCCCTCCCTCCCCCCCTCCCCTGAACGTTCCTACATCAGTGATGGGGCGAGCAATACACTTCAATAGAGACTGAAAGTGAATGCGCAGTACACACACACACACACACACACACACACACACACACACACACACACACTATACTGTATGAATCATGTTGCCATATCCTTGGAGGAAACTCCTCCCAGTGAAGCGTTTATAGGTCAAAGTGCGGGTTTGGGAACGCAGCACAGCCGCCGGCACCGAAAGCAATAAACATTTCTAGCTTGTGAATTTCTCTTCATCATGATCAGGGTGTGTGTCCACCCCCCTCCCCCTACACACACACACACACACACCCCCCCCCCCCCCCCCCTTGTGCTTTAGTGATGACCCATAGTGTCCAGATGGGTGTTTTTTTTTTTTTGTTTTGTTTTTTGTTTTTTCTTTTGAGCGGGTGTTGAAACGTACCCCGCTGCTGCTTCGAGTGGTTTCCCCGAGCGCGTCGCGGCGCCCCCCCCGGGCGGGGTCCTTGTGGCGCGCCTCCAGTCAGTTCCTATGCAGTCAGCCTGAGGGTGAGGGCTACTTCTCTGTGCTGTTGAGTTTAGAAAAAAACTTTTTTCCCTGCATGTGAATTGAGTTCAGTGAGACTCCTAAATAAAAAAATATATATATATAATAATACAGCTGCACTTAAAAGCTTCGCATCTGGCAACCCAGGCGGGCAGCGCGGTCCTCGGAGATCAGGCGGCGTTACGTTTTCCAATGTTGCGGGTTCGACAATGACCCTGAATGAGGACTGCAGCCGAGTGTGAGTGTTTAAAGAGGTTTAAAGCGCACGGCCAGAACTCATTTACGACGCGTGATCAATGACCTACATGTATAAATGGCTTTTTGGACGTTTTTAAAGTCATCTGCCGCCTGGAAACAGTTTGGGGAAGGCCCATCCTGGCGGTCAGGTCTGCTGGCCGATCGGAAGCCTTCACTCAGGCAGTCTTTGATTCAGGAGTCATTCTTTCAGATGAACCGTGCGGGGGACGTAATGAGGCGTGGCCTCTGTGGACTGTGGGCTGTTGGGTCAGTTGTTTAAGGCGTGGCTCTTCAGGTCAGTGCTTTTTTTTTTTTTTTTTTTCGTGTTGGTCTTTAATCCCCGATGTATTTAGTGATGATAGTGATGAGTGAGTGTTCTAGTGCCTTGACGAGCTCATAGTGGACGGGTGTGAGTTTATTAAATCAGAATTGTAAACATTTTATCAGCTCAGTAGGTTGATGTGTACATATTTAACTCTTAATTAAATGAAGGGGGGGTGGGGGGGGGGGCAGCTCCGTGGACTCGGACGCCAATCAGAACCGAGCCTCGCGGAGCTGGATTCAGTACCGAGTCACAATAAGTACTGAATCGAATCGGAGGCGGAGTCACAACTGGAAACGAATCGAACGAGTCTGAAATCATAACGAGCATCTGATCTAAAATAATCTAATCTGACTTCATCCAACAACTCGATCTTTAATTAGAACTGGAATTAATTAAAAAAAAAAAATAAAAAAAAAAAAAGCAACTGGATCCAACGACTGGAACCGATTCGGATCTTCCGATCGGATGAATCGGATCATCGCCGTGACGATGGCCTCCGACCCAAATCCCATGCCATCACTTTATTCTGCAAAATATTGTTATAAAGAGTTGTGAGGTTTGGATGTCGGAGGTTTTGAGGTCTGAGGTGATGTATGCTGAGTGGGTGGGGGGGGTGATTGTTCTGAGTGTTTGTTTTTTTAGAACCGAAATTAGAACCGAGATCAAAGGAGCTTCTGATGTTGTGTGAGAAACGTGATGATGTGTGAATTTCCAAAAAAGATAAGATAAATAAATAAATAAACCCAAACGGGATGGGAACCGATGAAGCTGCAGTTTGATGGAGGTGGAGACTTTTGGTCGCTCCATCGGTTCTCGGTTCTCCTGGAGGTTGGAGTGTCATCATTTTAAACTTGGGTTCGTCGCAATAATCAGGCGATGCTTCAAACCCCGAGGGCCGCCTCCGCGTCGCCGGTGCGTTTGCCGTTTGTGTCGTCTGTGTTTTATCGAGCCGCCGTCACCGCGTCGTGATGGTCGTCCGTTTTACGTTGGGTCGCAGGACGGGTTCATCGTATAGAACGTTGAAGGCGTTGCGTCTCCGTCCACCGTCGGGAGTCCAGAGAGAAAACGGAGGCCGTTAAATAAAAAGAGGTTTTCGTTGAGATAAAGAGAAAAAAACGATTGTGTTTGGGTTCAAAAGGTGGAACTTCTGAGAGAGAACCTCGTGATTGGAGATGGTTCCAACTCTGGAGGTCTTGCGCGTTCCTTTCGTCCGAGCCGCCGCTTCGTCCCGTTTCTGTGAAACGCGCTCGCTCGGGCCACGGCACTTCTGAAAACCGAACGTGGACCGAAGTATCGGACCGCGGCGTCCTCATTCGGGATCAGAGAAACGCACCGTGGAACCGTTCCGCCAGTTTGGCGAAGGCCCACTTCCGTTCCCGACAGAACAGATCACGGGCTTTGAGGGGTTTGTTGGGTGTTGGGGGACAACTTGACGGAGCTGTGACAGCGCCCCCCCCACCCCCCCCTTCATTAAATACCCATGAGATGAATTAGAACCCCGATCATGAACCAGGTTCTCTCTAACGTGGCTGTCTGATCACAAACAGTCTCACAAAAAATGCCCCAGTGCAGGCTGTGACATCAGCACAGAGGGGCAACACCCTGTACTGTGATGTCATCATGGTTGCTAGGCGGTTGCTAGGCGGTTGCTAGGCGATCGGCTCCCGATACGTTTGTCCATGCGGTGTGTGAGGATTTAACGCTTGTTTTTGTGTTTATAGGTTAAAATTATATATATATAAAAAAAAATAAAAATAAAGCTGACTGCCGGACGACGCGCTCAGTAAACAGTCACCTGGTGGACTTATAACTCCGCCCTCTACGCACCTGAGACGCCTGGCTCAGGCCTTCAAAGCGTTCCGTGTTCCGAATCCCGTCTTTAATAGTGTCGCTCGTGGAGTCGTGTGACCCGACAGCTCATCAGCATCCGACTGGTATGAGGGCTATAACTGTCTGTCTGTCTGTCTGTCTGTCTGTCCGTCTGCACATCCCTGTTTGAACACTGCATATCTGTTTTTAAGAAGACGATGATCATTCTGTGTGTAAAAACAAAATTTTTTGGGGAATTAATATACAGAACCGGCGCCTTTATGTACCTGAAATATTAAACTTGAATAATTACGAGCTCGTTGGTCCCCGAGTCGTCTTTGCTAAACGACGAGAGACGGTGGAGCTTCTGTTTCTGCAGTTTGAGATCCTCATCCTCTTCTCCACTTCAGTGGTTGAGCGCTGATGTGTTCTCCAGCCACAAGGTGGCGCTGTAAGGTGGATGGATACAGGGTTTGAACTCCAGCAGCACCACCACCACGTCAGTCACTGCAGTGCCGAGACCCATCCACCACCTTCATAACACCTGCTCTGTCCATGGTCCTGATCCTCAGAGAACAGAGCCAAGGGGACTACAGAATGGAACTGCGGAACTACAAACCCCGTCTGCGGGGTGGGTGGAGCTGAAATCATGAATGTGAAAATAAAGAGGTGTGTCTAATAATTAATAAGTGATTTTTATGTTTATTTATTTTATATTATTTATATTTATATATATATATATATATATATATATATATATATAGGGTGGCACAGTGGCTTAGTGGTTTAGCATGTTCTCCTCTCAGCACTAGGGATTCCAGGTTCGAATCCCCATCTGGGTGAAGTCTCCATGTTCTCCCCGTGTCCGCGTGGGTTTCCTCCGGGTTCTCCGGTTTCCTCCCACAGTCCAAAAACATGGATCAAGTCAATTGAGTTCTCCAAATTGCCCCATATAGAGTGTGTCTGTGTGAGTGAGTGTAT